>PISX010020245.1:0-36270 GCA_004024625.1 Mellivora capensis | reverse complement strand
GATGAATACCCGACTTTTGTAGCAACATGGACGGGACTGGAAGAGATTATGCTGAGTGAAATAAGTCAAGCAGAGAGAGTCAATTATCATATGGTTTCACTTATTTGCGGAGCATAACAAATAACACGGAGGACATGGGGAGATGGAGAGGAGAAGGAAGTTGAGGGAAATTGGGGGGGAGATGAACCATGAGAGACTACGGACTCTGAGAAACAACCTGAGGGTTTTGAAGGGGCGGGGGGTGGGAGGTTGGGGGAGCCAGGTGGTGGGTATTATGGAGGACACGCATTGCATGGAGCACTGGGTGTGGTGTAAAACTATGAATTCTGTTCCGCCGAAAAGAAATGAAATAAAAAAAATCAAACTGCCTGGGTTCGAATTTTAACTCTTCTGCTTGCTAACTGTGTGCCTTAAGCAAGTTTATTTTCCTCTCTGTGTTTCACTTTTCTCCTCTGTAACACGAAGATAATATAGTACCTATATCACAGGATTGTTGTAAAAATGGTATTAATCCGTTTAAAGCGCTCAGAACCATGTTTGGCACAATAGTAATCGTTCAGGGAATGTTAATCCTTACCAGTGTCATTAACGTTAACATCATTACTATGTGACAGACCCTGGAAGGCTCACTTGGGTTAGGTCCCGTGTCCTCCATCAACAGGAAGGAACCCATAGGTGACTAGGGAGGGAGGGAGTAGCTAAGAAGAAAGGGGAGGAGCATAAAAGAGGACAGGGGATGAGGGAGGGTTTCTTGGATGCAGTTGCATTCAAACAGACTGGAAGGATACAAAGAACTTAATCCAGGGGGTGTAGCTAAAGCTGTGGGGGTGGGGAGGGGTGCAGGGAATGGGCAGGGGGTCTTGGGGGTCTCAGCAGAAGGAGGTATGGGAGTTCCTGCTGGGAGAACCAGGTTGCTACTGTTAGGAGCTCCTGTGGTGGTAGCTGCCACTTCTGTTCCTTCCTTCCTCATCTGGCTCCTCACCATTTTTTCCTCTTCTTTCTCCTCTCCCTTTAGAAAGCCTTGAGCCCAACAGCACTCCCAGTCAGGGCAGGTTGGTGGCCGGTGGTTTAGATATAGTCCCACGGGGTAGGGGGGTGCGTGGGTCAGGGGCGTCATTGCCTTTGGGGACTCTCTGATCCCCTGTCTTTAATGGGGAAAACTCCAGATTCATCTCTCTCTGCCTTGTCATTTCTAGTCGAGCAGTTTTGGACCATCGGTCCCACTGGCTGTACTGGTCTCTCTCCCATGCTTATCACAGCCACAGGATCCCTTGTGCTAGAGCATTAATAAGAACCAACCTCTATGTGTCCTGGAAACTTGAGCCTCAGGTTAAAAGCGTGAGAGAATTCCAGGCAAACAGCAGACTGACTAACCTTTCTCTGGTCTTCCTGGTGAAGACCAGACTCACTGCTTTTCCGTTTCTGCCCCTATTTTTATTGAGCTTTGGCTATTTACTCAGGTAGAAGCTGTCTAGGGCACTAGAGGCAGATGAGCAGGAAGCTTGTCCCTACCACTTGCAGAGGCTGAACAAATCTTAGCAAGTCATGCAAACCCTCAGAGCCTCCCTCTTCAGCTAGGAGATGGGGCTTATACTACCAGTTGTCAGGGCTTTGGTGAGGATCCAACAGGGTGAATTCCCAGCCCCCAGCCAGGGCCCAGGCACCAGCAGTGGCAGGGGAGTCATGTCCTTGTGGAGTCACGTCCTCAGGACCTGCGTGAGTGCAGGCCCACGGCATCCGCGCACCCTCCTAGCCCTCCCTCCTTCCCCTCTGGCAGAGCCCTTGGAACTGTGAGCTGTGTCTTCCTTTTCCTGAGTTCTGATTGGGCTGTCGCCATCCCATCTTTACCTGGGACAGTAAATACTTACAGAGTATTATAAAATTGGAAAAACACCAAGCACTGGGCTCGGAGAACAGACACAGGACTTTGAGCTGAAAATCTGTGACTTTGGTCCAGCAGTTACACTGCTGCTTCTCTTCCCTAAATTGGGATAGGAGCTGACTCGCAGGGTTTGTATGAGGATTAAAGTGAGGTTATAGGAAAGCTCCTTGTAAATTGTTTTGTTATTTCCATCAGTATTAATAGCTACTGGCTGGTTTCCAGATGTTGCTGAGGAAGGTTATTACATGAGTTCACCCTGGAAGGCAGCTTGAATGTGAAGCAGCTGCGTGCCAAATCGGCCTCCTCACAGGCTCCAGACCTGAGCTGTCCGTGAGTTAGCCACCAGCCACGTGTCGCTGTGGAAACTTTTTATCTATTTATTTTAATTTAAATTCAATTAGCTAATGTAGAGTTAATTGACTTCCTCAGTCCCACTAGCCACTTTCCACTGGCTCCTAGCCACCATGTATTGTTGGTGGCTACTGTGTTGACAGAGCAAATATAGAATATAGAGTTGCATCATCACAGAAAGTTCTGTTGGACAGCACTGGACTAAAATAGGCATCTCCCTCCCCTATCTTTTTAAAGTGTTCCAGAAACCTCTAAAGAGATTTTCTGGGGGGATCCCACAAGGCATCTGGTGTGTTAAATCATCCCAAATATGCCCTTCAGATTTACTATAAGTAAAAAAGAGACAGAAAGGGACATTGTTGTTATGAAAATATTATTAGAGTTACAGAGACTGGTGACCTAGGGCGACGCACATTAGTTCTCACATACATGCACTTTCTGGGTCACCCCTCAGGAATTTGACTGGGGAGACAGTGTCTGAGAAATTATTAAATTTAAGGCAGAGATCATCCAGAAACCAAGGTATAACATATTGGGGGTAAAAAATGTGGAGTCAACTAGCATCCCAGAAGCTGACACGGGGTGGGGGGATGGTACTTGGCCTGCTCTTAAGGGCACTTATCAAAAGATAACAGGAGATTTGTTGCAGGCTGTCTGCCTAATTCCAGGACCCCAGGAGGAACTGGGCAATTATCATGTGTCACCACAGAGCCTCCTGGAGGAGGAGAGGGCAGGTCTCGAGTCAGATACAGTAACCATCATTACTTGCCCTGTGATTTGGGTTCTGAAACATCTCCCCGGTGACACGCTTCCCTCCGGGTCTGGAATCTCTTCCCGCAGCAGGGTGAGGGTGAGGTCTGGGGCGAAGTCACTGTGGTCCCACGCAGTTTCCCACTGGAAACATTCCCAGAGGCATGGATGGCAATGAGTCCAACTTAATTTTATTGGTTTTAAAAAAATATATATTGTTATTATTTTATTGCCCCTTGCTTGTACTTGCAGTATAGATTATAATGAAAAAAATGGGACCCGCAGTCTTGTGTAAGGAGGGGATAGTCACTTCTGCCTCCTAACATTGTTACAAAGATTAATTGAGGGACGTGTGATAAGCTCTATTGTTATCAATAGTAAATATTACTATTTCTTTGCAATATTTGTAAGTGTTAGTAATGCTATGAAATATCAGTTAAAATATTTTAGTATATTTTTAAATGCATTTCACAGATCTTTATTGAGCACTCATTTGGTGTCAGACTCTGTTCTAAGCCCTGGAGCCGCAGTGAATGACAAAGTAGCCTTGATCTCAGGGAGCTTATACTTGAGAGAAGGGACACTGTCCAGTGAGATAATTACAGATAGTGGCACATGCTAGTAAGAGGGACTAAGAGGAAGAGGGGGACATCACAGCCTATTTCCTTAGGGTGGCTGGCAAAGACCTTTCTGAGAAGGGGACATCTGTCCTGGTCCCTAGACGATGATGCTCTCGGGTGATATCAGTGAGAATGCTTTGGACAATAGCAGCGGCTAAGTCCATTAAGTGTCTGACTCTTGGTTTCCGCTCAAGCCATGATGTCAGGGTCATGGGATGGAGCCCCTCATTCAGCTCTATGAGAGTCTCTCTCTTCCTCTCCCTGTGCCCCTCCCCTTGCTCTCTCTCTTCCTCTCAAATAAATACATAAATCTTTTTTTTTAAAGAATGCTTTAGACAATGAAAATCAGAGAACTCTGATTTGAATAGTTTAAATAATAAGAACATTTATTGTCTCACATCACAAGAAATCCCGAGAGAGGAAAGGGTGGCTTACCCAACAGCCCAAGGACCTAGGTTCTTCCTTCCTCAGGAGGTTGTCTGGGTCCCCAGGATGGCTCCCCTCATGGCTGCCACTGTTCTCAGCACCACATCAGAGGTACCCCGAGCAAGAGAGCATTCCCAGAAGTACACCCAGGGTACTTCTTCTCTCATCTCTGTGGTCAGAACTGGGCCAAACCCTCACCTTTAAAATCACTCACCAGCGAGAGGATAGAATCACCTTCATCAGTGTACTTTTCCTGTACAGAGATATGAAATTCTTTTGACTTGTGGGTCAGGAACAAAACTGAGGGTACTGTGTAGGTGTTCTATAGCAAAAAGGAAAACAAATTTCCACAAAATCTTTATGGATTGATAAAACCCAAAATAGAATTATAATTAAATTCGAATTTTTAAATTCAGGTCTCTAATGAGAAGAATAGACTTTTTTGGGAGGATAACATTATGCTTAATTGAGGAGCAAAGATAGTATTCCCTGTCATCAAAAAAGATTGCAAGTACTCATCTGTTAATGCAGATTTCTAATGAGATTTTACATATTTCATCTGTGCAAATGTCTTCACACACACAGCTGATAAATGTGAGCTCAAAAGACTTGCAAGTTGTCGCTGTGTTACTGTGATTGGTAATGTGTCATTACCCGATTTTGCTGTTGTGTGAAAACAGCCACAGACAAAAAGTAAATGAATGGACACAGCCGTGTTCAATAAAACTTTACTTAAGACCGCTAAGATTTGCAGTTCTTGTAATTTTCATGTACAAGAAAGTATTCCTTGTTTTTTGCTTTTCTTTTCAATTATTTAAAAATGTAAAATCCATTCTTAGCTTGTAGGCTACACAAAAACAGGCAGTATGCTGAATTTGGCCCGTCAGCTCTGGTGTTCTGATTCCTACTCCAGAATAATGAGGATTTCCTCTGAGTATGAGGGGAAAGGACTCTGTCTGCAAGGATCAGGTGGAAACAACACTTGGGTAGAGACATAACAGTGTCTACTTCGAGGGAGAACTTTCAGGGCTAAGGAGACAGTAGGTGCAAATGTCCTGCAGCAGTGATAAGCCTGGCATCTAAGCCAGGAGCAGAGGGGAAAAGGAGTAGAGGTGCCCAAGAAGAAAGTGGGGAGGGGGAGACAATTTCCAGATGTGAGGAGCCCCGTAGAACCCTTCCCGAGCAAAACAACCATAAGTGGTGCAAATTATTTTAAAAAAGAAAGCCCAACCATTTATGCTTTCTGAAAAAATGTCTGGGCATGTAACAAATAAAAAAACAAAAAAATATTTATTCAAGAAAATTTGTTAAATCTTGGTAAGAACAGTGAGAAAATGTGGCACTTGAGTTCGGACCCATTTTCTCCTGGCCTTCCCACTGTTCCATGCTACAGAGGCCAAATTCCAGATGAGTATTGCCAAAATGTTGGGGCTCCCTCCCTCCACCCAGACCCCACTCATAAGGTAGAGATACCACTCCAGGTGCAGCAGGCTAATAACACTGGGGCCCAGTTACCTCCGCCCAGCTCACTCACAGGGGGAGTAGGAGAGGCCTACTGTCCACACTAGGAGAGAAAAGGCATGGAAGTCAGAGTGCCAGCACCTGCTCCTAAAGCAGGGGTGTTGCTCTGAGAGAAGCAGACCACTGTTTCTGACCCTAACTCTGGGGCAGAGACTCAGACATTTTGTCTGAGAGAGAGAGGCAGGCCTAGAAAGAGTGCTCCAATATGGCTTTAACCAAAAGGACAGATCGTAATTAATGTGGAGAAACCAGAACCCTCATACACTGCTGCTGGGAATGTAAAATGGCTCACCCACCTTGGAAAACAGCCCCCATTACTTTCTTAATGGCATCCTTTGAGCACAAAACTTTTAATTTTGATGAAATCGAAATTATATATATAAAAATACACACATATAAATATGTATTTATATATGTATAAAATTTATATTTAATATAAATAGAAATCTATTTATATTAAGTATAAATATTTATTAAATATATTTAATAAATAAAATATATTAAATAAAAATTTATTAAATATAAATATTAAAATATAAAATTTATATTTATATATATGTATAAAATATATATGTATAAAAAAATATATATATATAGGAGAAGCCCTAGAGGGAAAGAGACAAAAGGGGTAGGAAGAACATACAAAGGAATAATGGTTGAAAATTTCCCCAAATTGAGAAAGTTAAGCACCGAATTACCATTTGACCCAGGAGTGGCACTTCTAGATACATACTGAAGAGAACAGTCACACAGAAGCTTATCCACAAACGTTTACAGCAGCACACTTCATAATACCAAGAAATACAAACAACCCAATGTCACCAATGGATGAACAGATAAACAAAACATGGTGTATCCCTACAATGGAATATTATCCAGCCATGAAAAGGAACAGAGTATTGATACACATGACAGTATTGATAAACTTTGAAAACTATATGCTAAATGAAAGAAACCAGCCACACAAGACCATGCATTCTCCATTTATATGAAATGTCCACAGTAGGTCATTCTGCAAAGACAGAAAGTGATTGGTGGTTGTCAGGCTGTGAGGGTGGGAGAAAGGCCAAGTGACTGCTGACAGGTACAGGCTTAGTTTTCAGCCTGATGGAAAGGTTCTAAAACCTATTGTGGTGATGGTTGCTAACTCTGTGGACATATCAGAAACCAGTGAATTGTGTACTTTAAATGGATAAATGCGATGGTAGATGGGTTGGATCTCAATAGGGCTGATATAAACATTAGAAAAGGGGAGACTGGAGAGGTGGGCAGGGAAGGCTAGCCAGATGGGCAGGGTCTTGCCTGCCTGGCTTTGCCGCAGGCGAACAGGAAAACACTGGAGGTTTCAGAGCAGGCAATCAGATGTGACCTGATTTATATTTTAAAAATACTGCTTATGACCCCTTGCTCAGAGTAAATATTATTACCAACATTACACTCTCTTGACACTGCAATTCCAGTGGAATGAATTCATTAAGCACCTGTTCTGTAGCTTCCAGGATGCCAGTGCCCGTCAAGTGCTCGCCAGCTGTAAGTCCGGGCCCAAGAAAGGCTGTGAAAAGATCCTGAAGAATCAGCCACATCCCCATCCTGCTTGCTGCGATGGTGGGCTCAGAAGGGCTGCCCCTTCTGCTCACCCTTACTGCAGTTTGAGGAGCAGTGTGCAGAAAATCACACAGCAGGGGTGTCCATCCCAGACCCCAGCCATCCTGACCTCTGCTATGTGCCTCTTTGACCCTGGTTATGGAAGAGAAAAACCTTATGCCCCCTCTGAGCCATTCCCTAAGTCCATTTACTCCACAGCTAAAGACTGTTTCCTGATAATCTGCCGTGACCAGGTCCTCAGAGATTCCCAAGGCCTCAATAATGAAGGTTAATAATGTATAATAATGAATGTTCTCAAAGTGAGTAAATACCTCTAAAGAAAAATTTCCTCTGTGTATGTGTGTATGTGAGAGAGAGTGAGAAAAACGGAATCTCCAACAGCTTTTCTCTGTGAGATCTGGCAGCTGCAAGTGAGGAAGGAAGCAAACATCTCATTTTGCAGTTAACCTGTCTCATTACATCATTTGTTGGCAGCCTTGGATGACATTAGTTCTGGGAACTGGCCATATGTTTTTGAAAAGATAAGGACTCTACCTCCAGATATATTGATGGCAATGAGATCATGACATGAGAAGCTGGGGTTGTAATAGTAAAACCTAGCATCAGGAATATAGGACAGAGGTCAGTCACTCAAATGCTTTTAGGTCCAGAATGGTAACATAACAGTGTGTAAGCTTCTCCCTATTCAGACAGCATTGAACAGTGGTTACCTGAGAGGTTGTGGGTCAAACACATTTCAATTAAAAAAAATTAGATGTTATGTTAATTAGACCTAACCCAACTGGTGGGCCCATTAGCCTCCAATTTGTAAGCCTTAAGATGGGCTTGCTGAATCACTTGTATTTTTTTTTTAAGATTTTATTTTATTTGACAGACAGAGATTACAAGTAGGCAGAGAGACAGGCAGAGAGAGGAGGGGAAGCAGGCTCCCTGCTTGCCGAGCAGAGAGCCCGATGCGGGGCTCGATCCCAGGACCCTAGGATCATGACCTGAGCTGAAGGCAGAGGCTTTAACCCACTGAGCCACCCAGGTGCCCCCACTTGTATTTTTTTAATAATTTTTTAAGATTTTATTTATTTGTCAGAGAGAGAGAGAGTGCAAGAGCACAAGCAGGGGGAGTGGCAGATGGAGGGAGAAGCAGGCTCCCCACAGAGCAAGGAGCCCAATGTGGGACTCCATCCCAGGCACCTGGGTTCATAACCTGAGCGGAAGGTAGACACTTAACTGGTTGAGCCACCCAGGTGTCCCGAATCACTTTTAATCCTGAAACTAGTTTACAGAATGATAAAGCCTTCAGGTTTACTTTCCTTTTCAGAATAAATCTTGGTAGTTTCCTCGGACAGGGTTCTCTGAATAGCTGCTAACTCATTATTATCTCTGTATTGTAAGTAAGAAACCCTCTTTATGTGAGGGTCTCTAATAGTGACAGATGAGGAGGGTGGTGCTGATCTGCATGTTTTCCATGCCCCCGGCACTGGGCTAGGAGCTTCATATTACTTATTCTACTTTATATGCTTACCTTTTAAAAAATTAACATATAATGTATTATTTGATTCAGGGGTACAGGTCTGTGATTCATCAGTCCTACAGAATCAATAGCACTCACCATAGCACATACCCTCCCCAATGTTCATCCCCCAGCCACCCCATCCTTCCACCCCGCCTCAGTTTGTTTCCTGAGATGAAGAGTTTCTTATGGTTTGTCTCCCTCTCTGGTTTCTTCTTGTTTCATTTTTTCCCTCCCTTCCCCTATGATCATCTGTCTTGTTTCTCAAATTCCTCATATCAGTGAGATCATATGATAATTGTCTTTCTCTGATTGACCTACTTCGCTTAGCATAATGCCCTCTACTTCTGTCCACGTCGTTGCAAATGGCAAGATTTCATTTCTTTTGATGGCTGCATAATATTCCATTGTGTATATATACCACTTATTTATCCATTCATATGTTAATGAACATCTAGGCTCTTTCCATAGTTTGGCTATTGTGGACATTACTGCTATAAACATTCGGGTGCATGTGCCCCTTCGGATCACTATATTTGTATCTTTGGGGTAAATACCCAGTAATGTGATTGCCAGGTCGCAAGGTAGCTCTATTTCCAACTTTTTGAGGAGCCTCCGTACTGTTTTCCAGAGTGGCTACACCAACATGCATTCCCACCAGCAGTGTAGGAGGGTTCCTCTTTCTCTGCATCCTCGCCAACACCTGTTGTTTCCTGACTTAATTTTAGCCATTCTGACTGATGTGAGGTGGTATCTCTATATGCTTACTTTTAAAAATCCTCATGAAATAGACACCACTAGATATCTATTGAACTTAGATGGTAAGTTCAAACTGAGATGGTAACTGCAGGTCAGAAAAGTTAAATAACATATCGGAAACCACACAGCTCTATAGATTTCAGAACCTTCCAGAGAAAATCATTTAAATGAAACCCGCAGTCCTTTACTGTTGCCTTCTTTTGTGGGTTTCAGAATGTGTCCCAAGCATTTACATGAATTTCAATTCAAATTTTCCAATCATGCCTGTGGATATAAACATTTATTAAAATATGCTTTTAAGGATAGTAAATACACGGATACCTGGTAAAAAAACAGTAAAGTAAGGGGAAGAATAATGGTTCTAGCTGTAGAACGAAACTTGAACCTTATAGACATTGGTCTAAAATGGGGATCAACAAACTATGGCCCACGTGCTAATCCAGACTGCCACCTGCTTTTATAAATAAGGTTTTATGGGAACACAGCTGCACTCATTCACTCTGTATTGTCTATGCTTGCTTTCACGCTGTAACTGCTCACGGGAGAGGGTGTGATAAAGATGTTGTGCAAAACAAAGGTATTTACTATCTGACCTTTTATAGAAAAAGTTTGCCGACCTTGTTCTCAAAAAACCAACACCTTATAATAATACATCTATAATTTCCCCAACTCCATAATCTCTCTTGCTGTGTTTTTCCCATGTGTTGGCAATGAAGCAAAAACCACTAAGGCAAAAAAAAAAAAATGTGCTTTGGTAAATTGCCTGTCTTACCTCCTGACCTAGGTAAAGGTCTCCTTTTTACTGGGAGAGGGAAACCAGTATTAGAAGGGTTAAGCCTCTTGCCTAGGTCACAGAGCAGGTTGGGACAACACTGAATAACAAAACAAAACAAAAAACAAAAAAACTCTTCTCTACCTAGTGCTTAACACTGTGCTCTGTAGGTGGCATCTCTCTCTTGGAATCCTTGCAACTGCCTCTGGGATGATTACTACCATTGCCCCATCTGATAGATAAGGAAAGCAGGGCCTAGACTAGGAAATTTCCCCAAATCATACAACATTCTGTGACCCCAAAGAAAGGGCTTCCTTGACTCTATAATATCAAAGCATCTTGAGCGAGTGCTCGGCCTTAATGCTTTCCTCAGGGACTTGGTGGAGTTCAAAAAGCAGGTATGGCTACGGTGAAGCACTGAGTGTCTTGTGGACACCAAAAAGAGAAGTAAGAGGTTACATAGCCTCTGGACCGAAGTCCACCTGCTAGAGCTGGAGACCCTAAGCACTTGCACATCAAATGCTCCAGCCTGCTGGATTGGGGGTGGCTGACAGAGCTTCCCAAGTCCCTTTGCTTCCAGATCATTGAAGGCCAGGTGAATTCAGTTTCCAACAGTAGCCCAGGAGAATCAGATTCTGAATTGGAACATGGACCCCCAGGTGGTTCTTGTATAAGCAAATGCCCGAGAGCCACTGCATAGATGATAAAAGATCGTTTCACCTCCAGAAAGCTAGGTAGTTGCAGACTGGTTTTCCTGGCCAGTGAGAGGAGTCCTGCACCTAGGCAGTCCTTTGAAAAAGGGAAAGTGGTGAGTAGCCACCCTTTGCTTTCAAAGCACAGAGGGGAGGTGCCAACAAGGAGGTGGGAAAGGAAAAGAAGATAGTCGGCTTTCATCTCGTCTTCCATTCTCAGCATGGGCCCCTCTGCTATGAGCACCACTTTCTGTGGCAGATTGAAGAAGGTGTTCCCCCCACCCCCCAAGAGGTCCACATCCTGATTTTCAGGACAGGGATTTGTTCCCTTACATGGCAAAGGGATTTTGTAGATTAAGGTTATGGGTCTGGAGATGGAAAGCTTCCTCTGGAGTATCTGGGTAGATAGATTACCCAGTCTAATTAGGTAAACCTTAAAAGCAGAAAACCTTCCCTGGCTCAATTTTAGGAGATGCCACAAAGCAAGGAGAGGTGGAACAGATCTGAAACACCAAAGAGTCTTGACCTACCCAAAAGGGCTTTATGAAGTAGGAAGCGGCCCCTAGCTAAGGAAAGGCAGGAGGCTTCTAGCGACTGGAAACCGCCCTCAGCTGCCAGCCAGGGAGGAAACCAGAACCCCGGTTCTCAAACCACAGGGAACTAAATTCTGCCAACAACCCAAGTGAGGAAGGAAACAGATAATCCCCTAGAGCCTCCAGAAAGGAGCAAAGAAAACCTTGGTGACACTTTGATTTTGGCTTAGTGAGACCCACATTGCCCTTCTGACCTGTAGAACAGGAAGATAATAAACTTGCCTTGTTTTTAGCAACTAAGTCTGTGGCCATTTTTAGGGCAGCAATAGAAAATGAATCTGTCTTAGAAACTAAACAATTTCTGGCTGTAGCTAGAAAGTGGTCCAGGTTGGAGGAATTAAGGGAGAATGAGGATGGAAGGGAAGTTTCATCTTGAGCCCCTTATGAAGATGAATATTCATATCTGTGTTATTTAATCTTGTGGCAGATACCTTAGGTCTTGAGACATGTTCCCCATTATAATACTTCCCTGCTGTCTAACCCCTGAAATGGGAGTAGGAAGAAAACTGAGAGCAAGTGCTTCATGGGAAGTCTTCCTAGGTTTATTGTCAACATGTTTGTGGAAGAACAGGATCCCTCCCTGACTATAGAGCATCGGGGTCTGGGCTCCAAGCTCCTACTTGTGGTGGGTGCTGCATTTTTCAGGAGTACAGTCGTGCCAGACTAGGACCAGGCAGGGAAACTGGTTTTGCCCTTGGGTACAATTCAGGCCCTTGTATCTCCCACCGTCCTCCACAAGCCACTAACCATCCGCGTGCACCATCCGATCTCTCAGCTAGCCCAGAAATTCTGCAGCAATGCCAGAGGGAGCGATGGCCATAGGTGACTGACTCCGTGCCTTCAGATTCATCTCCTCTGCGGTCCTCTTGAACTATTCTTAGACTCATTGCCTTTGTTTCTTCACCCTGTGCTTATCATGCAGTGTTCTTTTTCCAAGAAGGGAAATAATGCATTGTTTAATTTATGAGGATATAATACTATAATAGTATATATCTCTGCCTGAAATGTATTCTTAAGTATTACCTTGGTCTGTACTTTAATTGAATTCGAGAGAGACGGCACACTGCCGTTGTTAAGGTTAACGGCCCAATGATTTACAAGACAAGGCACATTTACTGGCAAATAGATTTTAGTAATTGTTCTGCTCCACGGTGAGAATAACAGCTTGTGCATTGATTTGTCATGTTCTGGAATTGGGGCTCACCTAGAGGAGACAGCGCTCAGGGTCCTGGAAACACAGACGAGGCTGCCTAGGATGGAGGAGAGGAGCAGGCCCCACAAACTCTTCCTGCTCAGAGGACTTTGCCTCAGGAAGGGCTCAGTTGCCCTCAGGTGGCAGGAACGATGTTGCCAAGGTGAAGATGGCCTTTGGGTGCTACAGGGGCCAGAATTCAAACACACTATTTCAAACAAACTATTAAGGGTTTGGTTTTTATTTCCTAATCCTGGGAAGATGAGCTGTACCTGATACTCTAGACATTTCCATTGGAATTCAACTTGGCATTTCTAAGGGGTGGGGATAAACAGCTGGAGGGGGCTGGGGATATCTGCTCGGGTGCTTTCACCTCTTAGGAAAAGCTTACAACTGTGTTTAGGACCAAGGTGGAAGTCCAGTTTTCAGGCTGACTGCCTCTGTTGTTTTGACACCCTTGCCTTTGTGAGGCTAAGATCCACAGAATTGTTTGTAAAGCCTGGCTGCTCCGAACTTGTCTTGATAGGTCTGACTCTAATTTGCCTCTCCATCTCCAAGAATATCGACAAAAGGTTACAAGTCCTGTCTCAGGAACGTCTCCAATTACCTTGCATTAACTGACAAACTCAAATGAGGGCATCAAAGCTGTATTGGACTGAGGGTGGGGAGAGCTGGCAAGAGCAGAGACTCTCGCTCCCCATGTCACACTTGGGCCCCAGGCTCGGAGCCTCGGTGGCCACCGAGTGCAGGCCCTGTCCGGCTTTGGTCTGTCCTAGTCCTGGAGAAACTGAGAGGAGTCAAAACACGAGGACAGCTCTCTTTATCTTGTGTTTTCAAGAATGTTACTTATATCCGATATAAATATATCCTCTGGAGTTGACTAGGACAGGCTATGAGAAAGAGGAGACTACGGGTAGAGAAAAGACCAACAGAATATTGTCCCACTTGAGAGATGGTGTTACTAAACAGGGAAAGGAGTACCATGCTTCTGGATGAATGTAATAACATATGTACACACAGTGACCTTTTTCTGTGTGTGTGTGTGTGTGTTTACCTTTTTCTTTTCCATTCTTAAAAATCCTTGAAATGGTGAAATAGGATACTTGACTATCAGGATTTACAGTTTGAGGACACTAAGCGCTCCTGGACCCACCACTCAGTTTCAGAAAACCTGATTGCCACTTTGTGTTCCCAGCGGCACCCTCCCTAGTCATGCCACCACCTCCTCTCCTCGCCCAGAGGGCACCCTCTGGATTTGGTACCATCACTTCATTTTTAAGAGCTGCTCTCTACATATCTCTACAGTTGTTTAGCTGTATGTAGCTTCAGTAATGTCTTTAACATTCCATATAGCTTTTCATAGTATAAGTCAGTGATAAGTGGCTTAACCGCTCTCAAGTTGATGGAAGCTGGGGCCATTTCCAGGGCTTGGTATCAACATGACTGTGACTGCACATGACACTTGCAAGAATTGTCTCAGGCAGGTGTCTAAGAGAGATTGCCAGGTGTGCACGTGTTCAGTGTCACTGCCTAATGCCAAATTATATTCTACAGTGGTTGCTCTGACTTCTACTTTCACCAACTGTGAATGAGCGTTGCGCCGCTCCCTACCCTTGCTGATGTTAGATGTTGTTAGTCCTTATGTTTTGATCATCTGATGGTGTTAAGGATATTTTATTGCAGTTTTAGTTTGTAATAAGTTTGGATTTTTTTGTAAGGTTGAGCAGCTTATGTTGGCTATTTTTTTCTTCTGTGAAAAACTCTTCATGAGGTTTTTCATTTTTCTGTTGTTTTGTTCTTTTTTTAATTAAGTCACAGGAGCTCTTGTATATTCTAAATCAGTGCTGCCTAAGAGAAATGTAATGCAAGTCACTTTTGTAACTTAAAATTTCTCAATAGTCGATTAAAAATAGAAACTAGTAAAATTTGTTAAAATTTTAACTTGGTTTATATTTCTCCAAAAATACCTAAAATAAAAAATAAAATTACTGATGAAGACTCTCAAATCTGCAGGGTATTTTATACTCATGGTAAATATCAATTCAGGCTAGCCAAAGTTCTGTTGCTCAATAACCACATGTCTCCGGGCCATTGAGAGCAACACATGTCTCAAGGCAATGTCCCTTATCAATTCTATTTTTTTCCAACCTGTAGCTATGTTTTCATTTTTTCATGGTTTCTTTTTATGAACAGAAATTTTTCACTCTAACATGGTCACATTTGATCAGTCTTACTGCTTTTTTAAAAAAATCCCAGTATGGTTAACATATGGGGTTACATTAAGTTTAAGTGTATAATACAATGATTCAACAATTCTACACCTTACTCTGTGTTCATCATGATAAGGGTGCTCTTAATCCCCTTCATCTTACTGCTTTTTTGCATTTTAAGAAATTCTTCTTTAGACTAAGGTAATTAAAGAATTTTTTTTTTGGTCCAAAAGTTTTAAAGTTCTGTTCTTCATGTGTAAGGTCTTCATGTGCATGGAATCATTTTGTGTGTGTGTGTGTTTTTGTGGTATTTTCCATTTTGCTTTTCTGTATAGTCAACCATCAACCTTTACTGGGTGGCCTGTTCAGTCCCACTGCTCTGCGAGCCAGCCTGCCAGCTTCCTATTAGGGAACCAGTCAGGTTTGGGACCCGCTTGTCTCTTACATTGGTCTATATGTTTTACCTCTTTTCAAATACCGCACTTTCATTTTATTACTAGTTACGATAAGCCTTATTATCTGATAGGGCAAGTCCCTTGGCTGGCTTCTTTCTTAGAAATTTCTTGGTCTCTTTGGCCCTTTGCTCTCCAATATTAAGTATTAAAATGCATTTGTCGTGCTCTGTGAAAATCCTTTGACCCTTCTATTCACATAGACGAACGGTGTGAACTCGGATGCACCACTTTGCCTCTCTGGCCTGTCTTTCCATCTGTAAAATGAAAGCAGCATGGTTTGTTTGTTACAGGATTGCTTTGAGGATTCAAGAGAATAATGCATGCAAAGTTCCTAACACAGTGCCTGACACATGGGAAATTTTCAATAAGTGAATGAGTAGTTTTGTTATTGTTAGAGCTGAGATGTGGCCGTCCCATTGTGGGGAATGCAGGCATCCTGACAGGAAGCCAAGTTTCTAATTATGTGGGGCTGTAGCACGTGAGCTACAGACTTAGTACCACCTCAGTCCTTTCCTCACATTTTAATGAGGACTTTTGTGCTTAATACTAATAATGTATATGCGCAGCCCTTCACACTCCTTAGTGTTTGTACTCAGTTATATTTAGATTGTTCAGGAATCTTGAGAGCAAGTAAAGGTGCACATATTTGGAAATAGAGACTGGAGCTTCTAATAAGCATTGGAAGCTCTATAAGGGCACTGGGGTGGAAGTAATGAGGCCCAAAATCTTCTACTCCACCACCTACATGCCAGCTAGTGACCAAGACGATAACCTGTGGAGAAGGAGGTGAGGGCAGGCTTGCTAAAGAAAATCTAGGACATCCAGTTACATTTGAATCTCAGATAAACAATGAAAAATTTTTACTATAAGTATGTCCCAAATATTACATGAGACCCACTCATATTGAAATTTATTCACTTATCTGAAATTCAAATTTAACCAGGCATCTTGGGTTTTTTTTATTTGCTAAATCTGGCAGTGTTAGGTGGGGGGCATTGCTGTCACTTCTTCAAATTTGAATTCTGCTCTAATGATTGAGCACACAGATTGTCCTTAGATGGTGTATAATCTAACACCTTTTGGCAAATGTGGAAATTGATATCCAGAGACTCAGCATTGGTTAACTGCAGAAACTGGATGATTCTAGGTTTTGTGTTCTTTCTAATGCTTCTAAATGTGCAAAATTATACAGCCAACTTTTTATTATCCTCCTCCATCCTGGAATGGTAGAGACCTCTACCACATGGACCATAACCTTTGATCATGTGCAGGTTCTGTGACAGGCTCCGGGCCCACAGGTCAGTATCTGGTTACCCGGTGAGTTAACTCAGGTGTGAAATTCTCTGGGTTCTAGAAAGTTTCAGGCCTGGATTTGAAGGCCATAAAGTTGAATGCCCTGCCTTTGAGGACCTCAGTTGAAATGATTGCTTTGTCAAAGCCTTCAGTTACTAGAGTGATAGGGACTGGAGAAGCAGATAAAAGCGCTGAAAAAAATGAAGAGGGAATGATGAAGGAGAAGGAAAGATGAAGAGATGAGGGGAGCTACTGCCCCTTCCTAGCATCTGGAGGGGCTGAACGACATGGCAGAGAAGTGGGGCTTCGCTGAGAGAGTCAAGTAGTATAATAAGACTTAATATTAGCTTTCTTTTTTTTTTTTTTTTTAAATGAAGAGCCTTAGTCAGAGAAAGGGTTCCCACGAGCCTTTTTGATGAAGAGTCCCATTGCTGGAGTCATTTAAAACCAGAACTGAACAAAGTAATAGTAAGAGAACTGTAGGAAACACTCCCCTTTTGGGACAGACTTGATCATCTGATAGATCTTTCTTTTCTCCGTGCCCATGAATCACTGGTTCATATGAAAACATAATGGTTAAATGCTCTCAGGGAACCAGAAATTGAAAACTTAATTGAAAGTAATTTTCATACAGGTGAAGTAAAGTTTAGAAATTCAGTGTGTGTGTGTGTGTGTGTGTGTGTGTGTGTGTTTTAATCCAGGGTAGTGTGAGCAACTAACTCAAAATCCTGCCAGACCAAAGCTTTGTTTTCTCCTTGCTGAGCTATTCCTATTCCTCACCTCTAGTTTCAAATTATTTTTATGTGACACTTGAGTGATTTTGCCTATTTGACTTCATTTTTCTAACTAAATAGTCTTCAGGAAATAGATTGCCGGGCTTAGTTCAAAGCTCTAAATAAACATTCACAGTATCTATATGCTATAAAATCACCTCCTCTAGGATGCCAATCCAAGGCATGAAAATTGCCCTCCTGGTGCTGGATGCTAAGCCTGGTTGACCTTCCCAATTTTTTGACTGCAAACCTGAAAAACAAACCCACCTGTTGTGGAGAAACATGAGATGTAGGCACACGTTAGATGAGCGTGCATGGTTTTCTTTCTTAGCAGATAGCCTCAGAGGAGATGAATCGCATAAAAACTCTACCTGTTAGCAAGCTTTCATTGCTGTGACATTATTTTCCTGCATAAGTTCTAATATTCCTGGTAATAGAGGTTTTTAAAAGGCAATTTGTGGAGCAGCTACTAGCTTTTGCACTGTATCCTGCATGCCTTCCATGCAACGAATTACCAGATGGAGATTCTCGGGATTCTCCCTTTCTCTCCAGCCCTACCCCTGCAGCCCCAAGGGCCTCCCCTAAGGCTCTCACCACATTCCCCCTGCATCTCACTTGCTGTCTGTTATGTGGCTGCAGCCACAAGAAGCTTCCCAGAGCAGAGCCTTGATCCTATCTCCCGCTCAGAAATTTGTCCATAGCTCCCTGTTTTCTGGGAGGTGTCTTCCTAAACACGAGTCTTTCATTTGCCTCCATTATCTCTGCTGTTTCCCCTCCATCTCTGTGCTGTTGTTTACTTCATATTTATCTTTAAATGGACTGACTTTTTTCCCCACTTAAATGTATTCTAAGGGGAAACTTTATCTCTAAGTAAATGGGAAACCAGTATCATCTATCATAAATAGAAGCGAACAATAGATACAATGACAGGAAAATAAAACCAAGTAATATCTTCTAGCTAGATAGTACTGCCAGAGGCTATAAGCCTGAGGCCTGCTTGCTCTCTCTCTCAGTGCTCTCTCTTTCTCAGCTTACAAAGGTGAGTGATTTTTCAGTTATCTTCCATTTGTCCCTCCAGATGCATTTTCTTTCCTTCTCCTTGCTCTCTGCCCCAGGAGGCTGAGCCCTGTGGACAAATCCATGGGCTCCTTTGCCTTCTGGTTTCCACTGGGGCTCGGCCTATAGGAGCCCAGCAGGGTATTTGAGGAAGGGAGGGTATGGATCCAGGGCTTTGTTCCCCATTTCCCCAGCCTAGTAGTGTTCTTGATCAAAGGTTACTGCTTGTGGTTTTTAATTATTTTTTTATTATTTTTTTAATAAAGATTGTATTTATTTTAGAAAGAGTAAATGTGAGCTGGGAGAACAGGGTGGGAGCGAGAGGAAGAAAGAATCTGAAACTGTAACACGGGGCTCCATCTCACAGCCATGAGATCCTGACCTGAGCTGAAACCAAGAGTTGGATGCTTAACCAGATGCTTAACTGACTGAGCCAACCAGGTGCCCCAGTTATTGCTTATTTGAAGGTGCCTTCTTCTATATGGCTCTCCTCTCCTGGAGTATAGCAAACTCTCCCACTTCCTGACCCTTAAGATCTAACATTGGTGACAAACGATTTTACTAGCTCTCGGTTACTGCACTGCCCTTATGCCCTATACCTGTGCTTTGTCAATAGTCTCTTTGTCAGCCCTTCCTTGGATTCTCCCACTTGGTGTATCTTAACTCTCTATGGAGACCCTGACTAATACAGTTGTCAGGAATTAGACATTCTAGATCTGTATCAACTGAGAACTTCTTTTTGGGTTCATTAAAGATTGGAGGGGGGTGGAGTGATAAACTGTCTGTGTCCCACTTCCCATTGTGGTGCACACCAGTGACACATGTGTTGCCCCTTCTAGGACATACCTTTCTATGGAATAAACTCATGTTCTCTATGTGGGATTCAAGCTAGAGTCTTGTTCACCCCTCTCATCCTATTTGTTTCTATATACCCTTTGTTACAGTAGAATGAACATCCTGCTGTACTTTGTTCTTGCCCCATGATTCCTCACCTTTGGTCTGTATTGAGGCTGTTTCTTCTGCTTAGAAAGCACCTTCTCTGTCCCCACAGTGAATCTGGTCCCCGTTCTGATGCTGTCTTCTTTACAAAGGCCTCAGTGACCTGCTGGTCTCTCCTCTAGTGCCAAGTGGCTCTCTTAATACTGTCTCTACTTCAACAAAACCCTGTATGTCCTTCCCTCCATGTGTCTCATGGGTTTCTGAGGAGCAAAGAGTTGACTCTAGGATGACTTGAGACTCCTATGCAGGTGTGCTGGTCTCTTGGACCCACCTCTGACACCAACTGGGTCCTTCTCTTTGGAGTCTGTCATGTTCTTGCTTATATTATGATCACGCCTTTTTGCCTGTACTGTGTGTAAGTCTCCATTCATTGACTTAACAAATGGTGATTAAAACAAAATTCCAGGTACATGCTAGGTGCTGGGCATACAGTGATATGTGAAACAATATCCCTGTCCCAGAGAGCTAAAGGCCTAAAGAAAACTGAAGAAACCATTGGAAACTGAACCCTCCTAAGGAAGCCATTAACTTTAGTATCTCCATCAATAATTTATTTATACATAGATATACATAAGCAATGTGTAATAGCCATTGGTTTACCATTGGGGATGAAACTGCCCTGTGTTTTGAGGTTACCCTTCTTAGGAGGTGACTTACATAGCCCCCTCAAAGGGTTATTGGAAGAGGACAATATACTACATATAAGGACTCTTAATGTCTAACACCATTTTCAGTATATATCAGCAGTGGTAGTTGGAGTGGAGGTGCCACAAGACACTAAAAGCCCGGGCATGGGCTCTCTAAGAAAATGCAAGATTCAGATTTGCTGTAGACCACCTGGGTTCAAACTCCTAGTACCAAGTACCAGTACCTAGTTCCAAGTGCCAGGGATGTGACTACAAACAAATTTGGAGGGAAACACTCCACAAACCCGAGCAGGAGCTGTAGAAGGAGCTGAAGGCATTCAGGAAAAGAGCTGCCATAGGCACAAGTTAACCTAGAAAATTTATAAACATTCCACTAAGATTCTGCACGTGCAGCATTTTTTAGCTCACTCTAGAACTGATGTAGGAACACAGGATTATATAGGTTGTCAACATATACTCTCCGTATTGAGTCTACTTTGGGTATGCAACACCACCAGCCTGACTTAAGGATGGTGCTGGGTGCAGTCTATATCTTAAGTAGAGACTCTTATTCCCATCCTGAGAGTATTTACTACCAAAACATTAACATAAGGACTAATCTTTTTCTCTTGATCAGAGCAATGTGGCCTGTAACTTGGGTAAGATAGTAGAAATAACTCTACCTCTCTAATTTGAAGTCCGAGAAAGTGTTAGTTGGGGTGATTGTCCTGGGTCTTTCATCTTGGAGAATGATGTGCAGAATCCCTATCCTGGCTTCTAGAGAGTCTGGCTCATTGGAAGTCCTATGGATATTTTTCGTGCTGTCCCTCTTAAACCGCAAGAGGCTGAATGTCCTCAGTAAGCATCACAGCTTTCTCTTTAGACATCTATTCTGTCTGACCAACAGTGTGTATATAATTTACATTTTATTAGCTCATTCTGAAAACTCTCAGAGGTGGGTTTACTTCTCCCGTGTAGCATGTGATGAGTCTGAGGTCATTGAGATCAAATATCTTGCCCAGAGAACACCCAGATGGTGAGTAGAGGGAGATCCAGTTTGCTCTGGTGCCCAAGCTCACTCTTTCTGTTTGCTCACACTGCCTATCAAGATGGTTGAAGTTCAAGGTGTTTGATTAGGCTGATCTGACATAGTATCTACTCTTATCAGCTCGAATTCTGTTTACTGCCTCTTCGGTAAAATGACAGATGTGTTAAAGGTGACTCTGACCCATTGCTCTGTCCTGACAAGGACAGAAATATGAGAGAGACCTGACTGGTGAGGAAAGTTTGCATGTTAGAGTACAAGGAGGGGCTCTGAATCGCCTCCCACCACTCTTCTGTACCACGGTGCCATCCAGATCTGTTTTTCCCCTCATTTGTAACTACCTCTCTCACCAGACTAAACTCCACAAGGCAGGGGCCATAACCATGGTGTTCACCCCTCTATTCTTGGTGCCTAGCAACAAATATTTGTTGAATGAATGGATTCTATCTGAAGTGGTAATTTACATGTAACACACATGATTTAAGTCTATTTGCCTGAATTTCTCAGCAGATAGTTCTGTCCTTTTTGACACGTTGTCTCCTGGTTTGTGTAATTTATTCATAAGGTTATTCTTAGCCTACTAATAAATTCCTATGGGACTTATTCTTTTTATATTCTGTGGAATCCACCACCATAAAGTGTTCATAAGAAATGACTTTAGAAAATATTGTTTGCGGCTATGCTGATTATGAATTTCTGAATACTTACGTCTGGGCTTCTCTTTGTCTCTGAATATACAATGTGGGATATTGGCATCTCTTTGTATTAGGACATGTATAGAATCTGATTTACCAAAAACAGTTGGGAGGTAGCAGGAGAGGGAAAGTTATCAGAAATCTGCACTCTCTCTCTCTCTCTCTCTCACACACACACACACACACACACACACACTTCACATACACTTCACATACCTAGGAGGTAAATTCTTGGCATAAATTTTAACATACTGTTTGCCTATGTGTCTAGATAGGATCCATGAATAGGGCCCCGCATCTGTTGTAGGCAGGGAATTCTAGCCCCAGGTCTTGCTACTGCCATGAAACATGAGGTGCTTTCATTTTTGTCTTCATCCCTTGACAAAACGGAGACATACCCACTTGCCAACTGAGAAGTCAGGTTATTGGTGAGCTTGCAGCCACCCTACTTGCTGGACTCCCTCCACCCGCCAAAACAGAGCAAATGCCTAACAGGAGAATGGCTTCTGGTGAGTTTACATCCACCAGTTTCTGACTTCTGCCAACTGACTTTGCAAGTGTTCTCAAAAGTCCTTCATTGCCTCTGTGGATGTGAAGAAACCCTATACAGTTCAAGGGTTTGTGAAATCACGTGAAACAGGATTGAAAGCCATTCTGGCAAAGCAATTGCAGTTGGAATTAGCTATGTCACCAAGCCACATCCCGGCTTAAATGATGTTATTTATACCCAACTGCGCTCGACAAGTCCCAGAGCTTTCTGTCAAGCGCCGAAATCTGACCATAGCATTGACTCTTAGCCCCTCTCCTTTGTGTGGGAACAGAAAGGAAGGCTTTTACAGACCTCTGTGTTGGAGCCCAGAAGGAGTACATTTCTCACAGGAAAATATCCCTAATACTGAAGTGGGTGAAATCCTTGTGATTTCTGAATATGGTACACAAACATAGAGTTATGGATTAAGAGTGGACCTTGCCTTCTTGTCCCTTGTTCTTTTTCCTCTGGAAAAAGGAAACATAAGTATGTACATATAAATAAATAACATTTCTAAGGCTCCATGTTTTTAATCCTTAAATGGGAGGAAGAACAGCACCAATTGCCCAGGATCAGTGAGGGGCCCCATGAGAAGATGCATGTAGGGCTCTTAGCACAGCCTGCCGCAGGTAATAACCTCCCACCAGGTAACCAGCACTGCACCTCTCAGGTATCAGGGAGGGTGTGAAAAGCATGCATGCATATGTGTTAGGTGTGTAGACCATAGAAACCAAAGGGTAGGATAGATGTCAGGATACAGGATCTGGTCACCTCTAGATCATTCTCAGGTGGCAATAGGTGCTGGGGTTCCAAGCCAGAGTGCCTCTTCCATGACCATTCATGCATCATGGCACATGAGCTTCTATAATGCATTTTCTCTGGGACCCTGAAGGTTCCATGTGGCCTCTTAAACTGGAGACTAAAACCATAATAGTAGCATTTTAATGCCTCAATTTGCTGTTTGATGATTTTACTATTTGGCTAATATATTTTTTGTGCTTTGTGTTTGTGGGTTTGTTGTTGTTTTTACTGGGAATGGGGTAGAAGTAGATCTAGAACTTTTGTATTTTAGTGACCTGAAACCAGAAATTGTTTTAGAGTAGCTAATAAAAAAATACCTATTTCACAGTCACATGGGTGGCTCAGTTGGTTAAGCAACTACCTTTGGCTCAAGTCATGATCCTGGAGTCCTGGGATGGAGTCCTGCATCAGGCTCCCTGCCGATCAGGGAGCTTCTCCCTCTGATCCTCCCCCTTCTCATTCTCTCTCAAATAAATATATAAAATCTTTAAAAAAATTCCTTCAAAAAAAATACCTACTTCTCACTACTGCTCTGAAAGTAACATTGATTTGCCTTCTTGATAATGAAAGAGTATACTCTCTAAATTTGTCAGACTTTTCAACCATACCCCCATATTAGAAGACTCTCTGGCTCACAGGTGAGATACCAGTAGCCATGATTTGGGCAGAATCACTGCCTGAATGATTCAGAAATCTTTGACCCAGTCCCCTAATGCTGAAGAGGGTAAAAATTTAGAGGGTCTGAGCCTGGGTCTGGGAGAGTAGCCCGAATAGTCTGCCAAGTGCACAATTGTTTGGAAGAATCAGTTTAGCTGAAAATTTCATGCAAGGTTTTCATCTAATTCCATTCTATATTCATGTTTGTTCTAATATGGATAGTAAAATGGTTAAATTATTACCCCACCCCCCATTACACAAAAACTTTAAGTACAATTAGTCCACAGTTTCACTGCCAGATAGAAGAGATGGGAATGACTTAATAGAAACTGTAAGTCTTAAATTCTTAATCACCCCTTTATTCCAAGTTCAAACTAAACCTTGCCTCTGTCTAAGAATAGATAGGGAAGGAACTTAGGTATGGTTTTTGTTTGTTTGTTTGTGTTTTTGGGGGGAGAAAAAGTCAGGAGCATGTTTCTAAAGTCTTGATAAGTGATAACCTGCCCCATGACTGCTGTTAACATCTTGAGGGAGAGCCCTGTGTTGGGTTAAAACAGGAAGAAATTTTGGCCTTAGTTATGATTCACTTATTTAGAGACAAGCCCCTGCCTCCAGGTCTCATTTAGGCTGTGACAATGAAAAATACAGATGTGTCTATATAGTAAAGGTTTGAATGACCTTTATCAGGCAACTTGCCTTGGATTGGGTAAGCAGGGAATCTTCATTGTGTGTTCAGAGGTGCTATTCCAACCCTCTGATGTATAGAATGAAACAGCTGTAATTCTGTCCAAGGTAACTTTATTCATTGAACAAATAGTAGCCTACCATATGTTAGGTCCTAAGAATACCAGTAAACCAGTAACACCAATGAACTGTATAATCAGGGTCTCTAATCTGATGGAGCTCACATTCCAGAGTAGGGAAAAAGGTGATAAAGAAGTAAACACATGAAATAATTTAAAAAACTGATATGTGCAACAAAGAAAAATCCCAAGGATGTAACTGAGTTTACCTACTTTTGATTGGGAGGTCAAAGACAAACTTTATAAGGAGGCATCATTTAAACCAAGATTTTAATGATAAGAAGGAACCATGCATGTGACTATGAAGGAGAAGGGTTCTCTAGGCAAAGGGAACCACTAGTGCAAAGACCCTGAGGTAGAACTAGTTTAGGTGGTGTCTTTAAGGAGCCAGGAAAGCCATGGATCCTTAGCTAGATCCTTGAAGATTGTGAAACAAGATCGGGGGAGTGGGGGTAGGCAGGGAGTAGATAACAGCAGATCTTGTTGCCATGGCAATATGTTTAGCTTTTATTGTGACAACTACTGAGAACAGCTGAAGGATTTTGAGCAAGCAAGACATGATATGAAGAGTTTCTGAAGATCACACTAATAGTTGTATAGAAGCAAGTTTTCAGGGTCTAGGTGTGAGTAGTGGTGGCTTAGACTAAAGTCGCCACAGGAAGGAGGGAGAGAATTGGGTGAGATAGAAATATGGAAGTGAAACCTATCAGATGCCGTAATGGATTCAAAAGAGGAATCAAATAATGCCTAGAGTAGTGCCATCCTGTAGAAATAGATTATAGGCCACACCTATAAATTTTCTAGTTACCACATTAAAAAAAGGTAAAATCAGTTTGGAGAACACTCTAGTTATATTGACTTAAATAAAATATACTTCAATATGTAATCAATATAAAAAGTGTTACTGAGAATTTTAAATGTATATATTTTCAAACTATGTCTTTGAAATCTGATACACATTTTGCGTTTCTCAGTTCAGACCAGCTCTATCTTCTGGTTCTCAGTAGCCAGTGTACTGCGGTGTAGGCCTGGTTATAATCTCAGAGCACACTGGAACCTAGTGTGGCACTCTGACCAGGACTTTGTCCCTTCTGGCAGCAGTTTTCTTCTTCCTAATAGGGAGGAAGGCTGACTCATGAAAACCCCTATTCCTCTTTTATCAACCTCAACAGAAACTTTGTGAATATTTAGTCCCTGGGACAATGGGCATGACCCTACCTTACCGGGATGGGCTTCCCCATTCATAAGGGTGTTTGGAAGATAAGGTCTTGGTATCTCTCCTGTCTAGGCTTTTCTGGAGCCTCCAGGTTTGTGGATCTCTTCTTGCCACAGAGTCCATCGTGGGCAGCTTGTATCAATAGGAAAGAAAAAACTGAAAAGGACTTTATATAAATTGTGTGTTTGGACCAAGGGAAGGCAAATGACTCCAAGGGATTTTGTAAACAAAATGTTGGCATAAACTCAACAAATTTACAAGAACACGAAAAAGCAGTATATATTCACACTGCGGGCAGCAATCTCCTTTAACAATACATCATATTTCATGTTAATTTTGTTAGTGTTAATTAACTTAATGTTAATTTTAATAGTTTGCCGTTTTGTTCTTTTCAAATTCAAGTGGATGCTTTATAGTTCTATCAGAACTATTATACTTTTAAATACATCTAAGTATGTGCAAAATGAGTAAGCAGATCTTGGGAATCCATGTGAAAAAATTTCTTTTAAAAAGAAACCTTTAAATTCACCAACTTGACTGAACACTATTCAAAGTGGTAAACATTTTCAAGAAGCTGAGTGCCCTGAAACCACCTACCATTGCTGGACCCTGTGCCCATGAGCTGTGCCTTCACAGTTATAAGTAAATGCCAACTCTATGGCCAGAGCAATTAACTACAGACCTCAGGGAGGCTTCACTTCTTAATTTGGGTACGCTCATATTTACTTCAGTGCCATTTTGCCTTTGATGCCATGTTCACTTTTAATTCTTTAATGTCCTATCAAAAAGTCCTTTGAGCTCATAACAATGCAAAGTGAAAGTACCATATTTTGGCTACCTCAAGGATTTTGGAAAAGTTCCTAGAAATCTCACCACCTTTTAAAAAAAGTTATTTCCATGGGAATGTATTTCTGAGTTTTAAATTGTGTATTTTTAGACTAAAACTTAAGATATTTTAAGTGACTAACTTCCAAAATACAAAAGAATTTGAAAAATCTTTAAATTTTTATAAATATATTTATATATCTTCTATAAGGATCCTCTGCAGAAAAGAATGGCTTAAAATAATTTCAGCTGCAAAGATGGTCCAACTGTCATCTTCATAACCTAAACTAGTGGTTCTCATCCTTTCGATGTATAAGGTATCGGTGAAACTTAAAAATTCAAGCACCAGGTTGGCTCCCACAAAAATCTCCAGTTTACTCTCTTTCAAGATGGGAAACAGAGCTAAACCTTGTGAGTCACACTGTCTGTTGGGATTGGACCAGCTACTTGCTCAGAGAGAACCTGGCCCTTCAGAATAACAGTGGACATTATTACTGAGCCCCTACTTTGGGACAGATTAACACACTGGATCCTTACAAGTTCATTAAGTAATTTGGTAGTGTTTTATGAACATTGCAAATGAGGAAACAAAGGTTTAGAAGAAGCAAGCCCCTTATCCATTGTTTAACAACTAGGGATGAACAGAGCTGGGTCATAAAGCCCTAGTCTGATTCTTTTTTTTTTTTTTTTTGAAGATTTTATTTATTTATTTGACAGAGAGAGAGAGTGAGAGAGCGAGCACAGGCAGACAGAGTGGCAGGCAGAGGCAGAGGGAGAAGTAGGCTCCCTGCCGAACAAGGAGCCCGATGTGGGACTCGATCCCAGGACGCCGGGATCATGATCTGAGCCGAAGGCAGCCACTTAACCAACTGAGCCACCCAGGCGTCCCCCTAGTCTGATTCTTAAGGCTGCTTCTCCATCAGGTTGCTTGACAGGTAAGCATTCATGCATCCCTGAATTCCTGCTGAATCAACTGAGCTAATCTAAGGGGCACCTTGGTTGCAGGTTATTTCATTTCTAAACCTGTAATTTTGGCCGGCCACACAAAGACCCGTTTGGTTCTGGCTTCACAATTTTCTCACTTGGATTCTCTTCACCCCGATCATCCATTGTCTTTCCTATATGGCCTCTGTTAGACTTGTCCTCAAATCCAAAGTCTCTGCCCTCCATTGTTTTTTGCATGAGTGAGCTTGACAAATGTTCCCATTTGAGAAGGCAAGCTGCCTCCGGAGCTGTGCTTGGTTTAACGTGAGCTCAGTAGAGTGGTGTTGCTGGATTTAGCATTAGTCATCAAAGCTTTGAGCTCATGCTGGTCTAAGTAATTGCTCTTTTAGACTCAGATTAAAATCACAAATTTAAGAGTATTAAGACTCGGCTGCCTCAGGATGAAGGGCAGTCCACGAGGGTTAGGAAGCCCCTCCCAGTAGTGGCAGGCTGTGAGTATGGATGAATGGCTATCGGTTTTGACACTGCTCCTTTAAGAAAAGACAGGGAAGATAGATGAAACCTTAACTAGACTTCAGTCTAGTGCTGCCAGTAATCTTATCTGACTTGTTGGCAACTCACATTGGCTAATGTATCGTGTTGGATAAATGGGTCTCAGAGTGCTTTTGGAGGTCTCCTGATGGGCAGTGAGGGGGGTCTGTGAATAGGACCAACATCCATCCATGAATATAGTCATGAAGATCTAGAAGCTAATTAGAAAATAAAAACACTCATCTGAATTAAAGGCATGACAAACTCTCTGAGATCTCTCCTTACTGCTTGGAAAACTGGCTTTCTCAGCTACACTTTCCTCCTGTAGAGGAGCACTTCTCATGGAAGTACATAATTCTTTCAATATCCGCATAAATGGTGTGGCTTTGGAACGTGAGTTAGAGTGGAACATCAGATGTGAACCATCTAGGCACGGACAGAGGAGAGGAGACAGGTGTGCGCAGCAGTAGTAACATAAGAGCCCACAGGAAGGATTATGAGCTGTGATGGGGACAAAAATGTATCCACACAGGAGGTTTTCACCTTTTCCTACTTTAAAGATTTTTGTTTTTGTTTTTTTGTCCTATGCTGGCTCAATTTTCCTTTACCTTTAAGGAGAGTTTCTTTACTGATTTAGCTTATACGCTTTCGTGATACAACTTGGAGGTTAAGTGTGTGTGTGTGTGTAATACACACATGCATGTGTACATGCATAGAGATATACACTTAGATGTGTAAATGTAAATGCCCAATATGCATATGAGTGTATGTCTATACATACAGAGCTACACGTGTATTCCTGTATAGATATTTGTCTCTTATGATCATGTGACCTAGGGATCAAAGAGAATTTCTGGTGGACACTAGAGAGTAAGGGATTTAGAGAAGTCCTGGAATAGTTGTGGAGTTCATGAATTTGAGAGAAGAGGGTTTTAAGAATCACTCTGGGCTTTAAATTAGGGTTCTATTAATGTGTTCTTGTGGACCTGTGTCTCTCCAACTGTGACCTCGCAATGGAACTGAGTCATGTGGGGCCCTACATCATATTGGATTTACAGAAACCTGGGTTACTACCCCCATCCCTGACACAAATAGCCCCTCCGCAGGCATGCTATATACATTTTACTTTATTGGTGAACGTGATTGGCAGGTAGGATATCAGGAAAAGGGAGAAAATTCTTTGTAAAATCAAAAAAAGTTGAAGTTGATTTCGCCAGAAAATCACATTTCTTTTATAAGCATTCCCACAGACACAAATGGAGGTACTATCAGAGAAAGACAAGGAAAATGAATCGACTTATCCATCTAGTCAGCTCCCCGCACCTGGGAATTCTGCTCATGAGAATATTTTCTTTCCAACAAGTATCCCCATTTTAGAGAAAGGGACAAAAAAGAAATGAGCGGTGAGACTGCATTTTTGTTGCTAGTAAGAATGAAGATTCTAGACTAGAAAATATTTTTGGATGAGTTGTTTTGGCTTTGAGTTGGATATGTTCCATATAAAGGAATGTGCTGTGTGTATGCACTCATGCATCATTTACTCAATACCCCACTCCTGTATTCTACCTCCCAGGAAATATTGATTGATCTCCAGTAGCAGGGCTGAAACCTGGTCATAGACCTAAGGACCCAGAGCTTTGTTGAATTACTAAGCTGGATTTTATGGATCTTCAAGAATCATTTATAAAATAACTTGGTGGTAGATTTAAAAATTATGGCACTTTGTTTGTAACAGACTATTTGAATTCAGAAAATTGTTATTAGTCAATTCTATTTTTAGATTTCCCTCAAAACTGGATTATATATGCTTTGTATTTACTTATGTAGAAGTTTGCTTTGTGGAAGATACACTATAAATATTTAACAAACCGGGAAATAATAAAACAGTTCCTTGTGTGACAGAAAAAAGTGTTTTTGTGTGTGTTCACACACACATGCAGTCCTAATTAAATTAATTGCTTATGGGGAACTGTTTCTCTAAATATTTCAAGCAGGAACAAACTATAACAGCAGGGAGAAGAAACTCAATTGAGGGGTGCATGGCACCATCTAAAAAGGGTGAGAAATCACTCTGTCAAACGAGAGGATTAAAATTAAACAGGTATCAAAATTACATACTGTTTGGAAGAGTGGCTTACACTAGGAAATTGACTATCAGGCAGGGGGTATGAAAGTTAACTGCTGTCGGTGTAATTTCATCCTGCCACCAGGTAACTACAATTGTAGTCAACATGCTAATAGCAACAAAGGGGGCTGTCTGCTGCACACTCAGAAGGAGCCAGCTGATGAGCCATCTGGGTTCTTTAGTAAAGAATCAAGATCTCTTTTCAGCTCTTAGAACACCACTACAATTCTAAAGGACAGCTACTGAAGAGCAGTGAAGTTCTTTATATCTACTAATATCAATTACAATAAAAAAAATTCCCTAAGAAACATAGGATAAATGAAAGCACCCTGTATATGGTGAAACTTAAGGGGAAAACTTGCCAGCAAGTAGAGCACTATAAGTAGAGTTCATAGTTGCCACAACTGGTAAGGAGCCATCAGCAAAAGGTCTTTGTCCCTAGGGCTATTGCAGAGAGATGTCCTGCAAGGATGTTTCCCACAACTGCTGAAACTCTTTCTTAGTCCACCTAAGAAAGCTTATTAGTGGTCTCTTGTAGGCATAATCTATAACTCTAATATTTCAAATAAGAATATTCTGCATTTTAACCATTACTAGTGCTGAGGACTTAAGGCACTCCTCCCAGTGGGCTGAGACCCCCTCCATCGCCACCCCCAGACTGTGGCTGCAGCTAAGAACCATTTTTCAAGATGGGGGGGATCATTCTTTATGATGCTTCTGTCTCTCCTAATGTGAGCTCCCACACTACAGATCCAATGCCTTTGTTTGAAATGTAAATAGAGAAAGATGCATATGAGCTTATACTCAGATGGAGGAGGTCCATAGATGTTTTTATTTACATCCAAAAAGTCTTGAAAAATGTCATGGTTCTACACTTTTTAGAAGTTATTTGTAGAGGGACGCTTGGGTGGCTCAGTTGGTTAAGCGGCTGCCTTTGGCTCAGGTCATGATCCCAGCGTCCTGGGATCGAGTTCCACATCGGGCTCATTGCTCGGCAGGGAGCCTGCTTCTCCCTCTGCCTCTGCCTGCCACTTTGTCTGCCTGTGCTCGCTCTCTCGCTCTGACAAATAAAATCTTAAAAAAAAAAAAGTTATTTGTAGAAACTTAGGCCAGGTAACTTCCCCAAAGATGCTTAGTGGGTTAGACAGTGGGCCAGATCTCTAAGATGATGCTCCAAGCTTCATGCTGAATCCTGTGATCTGTCCTTGTGTTGACATCACTACGTCGGGCCATGAAGTTAACTTCTCGGTAGTCAGACCCTGTCCTGTATTAACACTGATTACAGTCTTCATCATAAGACAAATCTGTTATGTGATCAGGGTAATTAATGCTACCTGCAACAGCAGACAAATCTCCCCAAACTTAATCTAAGATTATCTCTTGTTCATGTAAGCCCATCCAAAGTTATGTGATCCCTATAGCTATGGCATCAGGAATATGTAATCTGCAGGTCACATAGATGGAGAAAATACGTTGTCTCACAAATCACTGATCAAACTAGCTACCTGGCCTTAACATTAGCATCTGGCAGAAGGGTGTGGGAATGCAGAAGGATGCATGGATGTCTGGTAAACCTCCAGTATGAAGTCTGGCATCTCTAGACAATGACCTATAAATGGTCTCTCAGGTCTAGAGGTATCTCCTGTTCATTTGGAGACCTAAGAATTAAAAAACTGTCAGCCTTCCCTTACTCATTGGTACCCATGGCAAGCAGGATAATTATAGCAAGCACACATACTAATTTCATCTTTGGAAAGGGAAAAAATGGAGTCCCCTAGAAACCTCTGGTCCCAGTAATCTGAAATCTACCAGACATGGGAAGGTATTCCATCCTCCCAGGTAGGGGCGATTCCTTGTTTAGGCTCTGTGAAAGAACCCCTTTGTTCACTGTCCTCCTATGGCTCCTGGCCTCTGGAGACCCTCTGGGGAATTGCCATGTTCTTCTTGGGCCATGACTGAAATACCCATGGGGCATTATTCCCTCTTCAAGAGTAGCACAGCTTCCTCAGCCTACTTCCTGTCTGTGGGGGCTGGGTGCAGGTCTGACAGCCATTTTAGGTCTCCAACAAACAAAGATTTTTTAGTCCTAACTGCCAGTATCTTTTGATAGTACATTTTCCTTAAGAACTAAGCAGGTTTCTGATAATTGCTTCCAGTATATTCCATGAGTCCATAAGTACTATGAATTTTTTGAGCCAGAATTCTCAAACCTATTTTGTTTCTCTCATCCTTCTTTTCTTCCCAAATTAATGACTGCTATCTTGAGGCCATGGGGAACAAAATGTAGGAAAGCTACATCTCTGCCTCTCCCCCCCCCCACAGGAAAGGGCCTAAGGTTTTTAATATATAGATTTCATAAATCAGGGTGACAGAGATGAATAATTCAATAGAAACAAGACAGTATACAAGGAAGCATTCACAAGAAGAAATGCAACTGGCCAGTAAGTGTGAGAAAAAGCTGTTCATCACAAGTTTTAAAAATTAAAATGAGCTACACTTTCTACCTATTAGCTTAGTATAGGTTTAAGGTTTAAGGTGAGTAAGGTTTAAGGTTGGATATATTTTAAGTACAAATTGTATATATTTAAGGTGTACGATAGGATGACTTGATATACCTATACATGGCGATTATTATAGCCAAGCTAATTAACACATCCTTTCATACTCTGTTTTTGTGGTGAAAGCACCTGCTAAAATCTCTCAGCATATTCCCAATATTGAATTCAATTTTAACTGTAGTCATCGTGACTATACATTAGATGTCTAGACTTACTCATTCCATTACCCTTTAGTTGATTCTTTGCTTGGAGTCGTTTTATCCAGCTGAAAGGTTTAATTGGGATTCTGGGGTGCAAGGCCCTGAATTTTGATACCCCATATATTTCCTTATATTTATTTTTGTAAGCTGGCCAGGGCATCCCCAGCTCTTCTTTCTAGTGACATCTTGCCATATGCAGCCAGTGGCAACTAACATACACTAATCATCTGTTTTCAATATGGTAGACACATGGTCTGCCTGCTAAGCCAGTACAGACACAAAGCCACTAAATTTGCTGCCTTGCAAAACATGGGCCACCATATTTCTATCCTCTGATAGCCAGTTCCTTGTTGCCTGCTGCTCAATTGATACACTAATGGGTCTATTTTATGGTTTTGTTATGATCGTACCCTGCTTCTGGGTTCCATTTTCTCTATAAGAATAATTAATGACAAAATTTCAGTAGTGTCCTACAATATAAAGGCGAAATGGCCCTGCTCTGTCTAGTAGCTATGCCATTTGAAATGTGATCTCTAAGCTCTCCACAACAAATGTCTCAGTTTAGGAGTGTCACAGGGCACTTCCACTCACAGTCCATTAGCCAGAACTAGACACAGGGGAATCAACAGTAGAGCCTAAGAATAGTGACATGTCTCTGCCATGTGCACTCACACACTTCAACAACCAGCTGCTATGATGGTCCTCCCTTATCTACCACTATGCCCAAGTAGAGCCACGGCATCAAAATTCCTTCCATTTTCCCTGATAACTCAGGACTATTCCCATCCTCCCAGCCCCCCAATTTTTGCCCCAAACTCCTATCTGTTTCACTGTGGAGTTTGTGTAAAGGAGAGTGGTATAAGGTTGGCAGAGGCAGGCAGGGGTCTTTGTAGAGGTTCTGCAAAGTGCCTCCAGCCCCACTTCTTGGAGCTGAATCTTGTTCTGCGTGAATTCCTATCCCTCCCTTCCTCTCCTCAACTTAGAGGTGAACTCAGTTATTGCTTCCTCTTCCTCTCCTCCGCTCCCCACCTGCCACAGCTTGCTTTTCAGGTCTGGAATGCTAGAGTGAAAGGCACTGTAGGGTTTCTCCTTATTTAATATTTAAAAATAAGATGTTTTTGTTTTTGTTACTAGTGATTTTAAGAATAAGGGATGTTGATGTCAACTTAAATACAGTAGTATGTAAAGAAGAGAGTACATGCAGTAGTATGTAAAGAATAGATCACCCATTATTTTTATATATATATATAAAGAATGATCACTATTAGAGATACCTGGCTGGCTCAGTTGGAAGAGTGTGCGACTATTGATCTCAGGGTTGTGAGTTCAAGCCCCACGCTGGGCATAGAGTTTACTTAAACGAAAATGATGATTATTAGCATTTATGTTATTTCCCTCCTATCTTTTGTTTGAGGACCTATCTATTTATATATAATTGAAATCTTCTACTGTAGGTTATTCTGTGTCCAGCTTTCTTAACAGTGCATCCTGAACATGACCTTGCTACTGGGTATTTCTATAAGCATAGTAGTTTCACTGAGGTAAGTAACATATCCTACAATGAACCATTTTAAAGTGTATAATTCAGTGTCATTTAGTAAATTCACATTGATATGCAAGTATCCTCTATAGTTCCAAAACAATTTTATCCCCCTAAAGGAAACTATATCCATTAAGCAGTTCCTCCTGAGCCCCTGGAAACCACCAATCTGCTTTTTGTCTCTATCATTTTACCTATTCTGGATATTTCATATAAATGAAATATCCAGACCATGTCACCTTTTCTGCCTGGCTTCTGTTACTTTTGCACAGTGTTTTCAAGATTCATCCATATTGTAGCATCTATTAGTCATCCCTTTTTATGACTGAAACATTCTGTCCTATGGATGTAGTACATGTTTATCCATTTATCAATTTATGGACACTTGGATATTTCCACCTTTGGGTTATTGTGGACAACATTATGAACTGTAGTGAATACATTCTTGTTTACCTGTTTGCAATTATTTTGGGTGTATGCCTACAAGTGAAATTTCTGGGTCATATGATAATTACATGTTTAACTTTTTGAGGAACCATCAGGTTATTTTCCATAGCAGCTGTATCATTTCACATCCCCACCAGTGTACAAGGTTACCGATTTGCCACTTCCTTACCAATACTTTTTTTAAAAATTATAACCATCCTAGCATGTGTGACGTGATCACTCATCATGGTTTTTATTTGCATTTCTCTAATGACTAATGATATTTTCATGTTCTTGTTGGCCATTTATGTATCTTGGCAGAAACTCAAGTCCTCTGTCCACTTTTTATTTGGATTTCTTGATGAGATATGGGAGTTCTTTATATATTATGAATATTAGACCCTTATAACACATATTTTCTCCCATTCTGTAGGTTGTCTTTTTCACTTTTTGATAGTGTCCTTTGAAGCAAAATTTTAGATTTGTATAAAACCCAATTTATATTTTTTTCTTGTTTGTGCTTTTGGTGTCATTGTTAAAATCCATATCCAAATCCTAGCTCATCAAGATTTAACCCTGTGTTTTCTTTTAGAAGTTTTATAATTTTAGCTCTTGCAAATAGGTCTTTAATCCATTTTGAGTTAACCATTTTATGTGGTGTGGGGTTGGGATTCAACTTCATTCTTTTGAATTTGTTTGTCTAGTTCCAGTGACATTTGTTGAAGAGACTCTTCTTTCTTTCATTGGATGATCTTGGCACCATTGTTGAAATCAATTAACCATTGATGTATGGGATTATTTCAGGACTTTTAACTCTATTCCATTAATTTATTTGGCTCTCATTATGTCAGCATCACACTTTTTTTTTATAATTTTTATTTTTTATAAACATATTTTTATCCCCAGGGGTACATGTCTGTGAACCGCCAGGTTTACACACTTCACAGCACTAACCATAGCACATACCCTCCCCAATGTCCATTACTCCACCCCCCTTTCCCGACCCCCGACCCCCAGCAACCCTCAGTTTGTTTTGTGAGATTAAGAGTCACTTATGGTTTGTCTCCCTCCCAATCCCATCTTGTTTCTTTTCTTCTTTTTCTGCCCCCCCTAGTCCCCCATGTTGCATCTCCACTTCCTCATATCAGGGATATCATATGATAGTTGTCTTTCTCCGATTGACTTATTTCACTAAGCATGATACCCTCTAGTTCCATCCACGTCGTTGCGAATGGCAAGATTTCATTTCTTTTGATGGCTGCATAGTATTCCATCGTGTATATATACCACAT
>PISX010020244.1:0-36289 GCA_004024625.1 Mellivora capensis | reverse complement strand
TTATTTCACTCAGCATAATCTCTTCCAGTCCCATCCATGTTGCTACAAAAGTTGGGTATTCATCCTTTCTGATGGAGGCATAATACTCCATAGTGTATATGGACCACATCTTCCTTATCCATTCGTCTGTTGAAGGGCATCTTGGTTCTTTCCACAGTTTGGCGACTGTGGCCATTGCTGCTATAAACATTGGGGTACAAATGGCCCTTCTTTTTTTTTTAATTTTTTTATTTTTTTTAAAGATTTTATTTATTTATTTGACAGAGAGATCACAGTAGACAGAGAGGCAGGCAGAGAGAGAGAGGGAAGCAGGCTCCCTGCTGAGCAGAGAGCCCAATGCGGGACTCGATCCCAGGACCCTGGGATCATGACCTGAGCCGAAGGCAGCGGCTTAACCCACTGAGCCACCCAGGCTCCCACAGATGGCCCTTCTTTTCACTACATCTGTATCTTTGGGGTAAATACCCAGTAGTGCAATTGCAGAATCATAGGGAAGCTCTATTTTTAATTTCTTGAGGAATCTCCACACTGTTGTCCAAAGTGGCTGCACCAAATTGCATTCCCACCAACAGTGTAAGAGGGTTCCCCTTTCTCCACATCCTCTCCAACACACGTAGTTTCCTGTCTTGCTCATTTTGGCCATTCTAACTGGTGTGAGGTGGTATCTCAATGTGGTTTTAATTTGAATCTCCCTAATGGCTAGTGATGAACATTTTTTCATGTGTCTGATAGCTATTTGTATGTCTTCACTGGAGAAGTGTCTGTTCATGTCTTCTGCCCATTTTTTGATATGATTATCTGTTTTGTGTGTGTTGAGTTTGAAAAGTTCTTTATAGATCCTGGATATCAACCTGTCTGTACTGTCATTTGCAAATATCTTCTCCCATTCTGTGGGTTGCCTCTTTGTTTTGTTTGTTGCACTTATCTTTTGACTCAGAAATCTCATCTGTAGGAATCTACTCTGCAGATAACTTTGAAAAATATGAAAATACATATATACAAGGCTATTCTTTGAAGCACTGATTATAACTGCAAAATACTAGCAACAAATTGCTCATATACAATCTACATCCAATAATATGTATGTTGCAGTCCATAAAAATACTGAGAAGGGTCTCTATAGGACATATTTTTAAGTAGATCAAACAAAACACAAAAAAGCCTATACTATGCTTCCTTTTGCAGAAGAAGGGGGAGGTATAAAAGAAAAATCCATGTGTTTGACACTTTTGTAGAGTTTGACTTTTTGAGTTCTACTGTTTCATATTTTAAAATGAGTCTTTAAAATGGAGGTAAAAAATCTCAAATGGAAACAAACAATCAAGCAAACAAACCAGAAGCCAAAGAGCCAAACTTTCTTCAGAATGAACATTACCACAATGCAGATGAGTGTGGAGGGGGCAGTGGAGAAAGATAGAGAGAATAGTGAAGAACACAACACATGTAAATTTTGAGTAAAATATTACTCAAATACCATATACATTCAAACTAAACAAAATAATAAATTCTAAACACTGTGCATCCAACTAGTAGGTTTGTTTTCATGGTGATATGAGTTAACCAATCTGAAACAAATTTATTTGTATTCTAAGGTTGAGTAATTAAGTCTATATTCTGTGGATAACTGGAGCCAGATTTCTCATTGCTGGAGAATATATGGAAACAAAAAGGGGAAGAGCAGAAAGAACACTGTGGTGGCATATTAAAACTGGAGTTAACAGCAACAACTCATGGTTTTAAGATAGATATTAAGATAGATATAAACAGATATGTTTGTGCATACATACATACAGAAACATTTCTTCGTAACTCTAACAAGGTCTAGAGACAATCACATCCCAGCAGTAATGATTACATACAGCATACAGATCTTAGTTTGTAAATATCCTCCACTAAAATGAAGCACAAGTCTCTGAAGAAATGGTATGTTCCTGGGCTAGGTGAGGAAAATTATGAAATACGCATGGAACATCTTGATGTTTCAGAAAGTAAGGAAGTGTTTGAAGAATGGGGACATGTGAAAATCAGAGAATACCCCCAAACATATATGGTCTAATTGATTTATAATGACAGTGCTAAGATAATTCAATGGGGAAAAGACAGTCCGTGCAACAAATGGTGGTGAAATAATTGGATGTGTATACCAATAAAAGTGAACTTTGACCTTTACCTTATGGTTTCCTTGCATTAGAATGTCAACAACAAACAAAAAACTGAAAGAAAGAATTAAAAAAAAAAAAAATCACCAGAGCAGTAATTTCCAGGCAATATGCATCAGTGGATGCTATAACTAGTCAGAGTTTGACGCCAAACAGCATGTTTACATGGTTTCAAAGTACTTCTTTGCAAGGTATTTATGTATTACAAATGAAAATGGTACAAACAGACATCTTGTGCCTCCCGATAATCAGATGAACTGAGCAGGACACATGGACACATATTTAAGTGATATTCCTGCCAGAAATGCATAATCTAAAATGAACCATGAGAAAACCCTAACTAGGATGCTGGCCTCTACTTTTAAAATAAATGGCCTCTACTTTAAAAAAAAAAAAAAAAAGTCAAGGTCATAAAACAGACAAATCAACTGTTCCACATTAAAGCTGAGTCTAAATTAAAATTAAATATGACTGGACCCAGCCTGAGACTTGGACCAAAAATTTCTTTTCTTCTTAAAATAAAAATTATCTCTAAGGCTGCCTAGGTAGCTCAGTCCGTTGAGCAGCTGCCTTTGGCTCAGGTCATGATCCCAGGGTACTGGGATCAAGTCCTGCATCAGGATCCTTGCTCAGTGGAGAGCCTGCTTCTTTCTCTCCCTTTGCTGCTCTCCCTGCTTGTGTGCTCCTTCTCTCTGTCATATAAATAAATAAAATCTTTAAAAAACAAAAGAATAAAAATTGTCCCAATAATGGGACAATTAACAAATTAAAGTTTACAGATTAAATAATACTATGTGTGTTAATGTTAATTTACTGATTTTGATACGTATTCTCAGCTTTTATAAAATTATGTCCCTCTTTATAAGAAATGCACACTCAGGTTTTAGGAGTAAAGGAACAACATATCTATAATTGATTCTCAAAAAATTCAGAAAAATAATTACATATACATTACAGGTATGTAGAGAAGGACAGATAGGAGAAGGTAGGGAAGAAAAAGGAAGGACAGAGGAAGTAGAGAGGGGGTTAATTAATGATAAAGTAAATGCAAAATGGTAAATAAGGAGGGACTCTAAGTCAAGGATATATGGGAATTCTCTGTACTATTTTTGTATTTTTTTCTCTGAACTAAAACTATTACAAAAAGTAAAAAAAGTAAATATAATTTGAAAACTAAAGTATATTTCTTATAGACAGCATATGCTTGGATCTTTTTTAAAAGATTTTATTTATTTATCTGACAGAAAGACAGCAACAGAGGGAATACAAGCAGGGGAAGTGGGAAAGGGAGAAGCAGGCTGATGTGGGGCTTGATCCCAGGTCCCTGAGATCATGACCCAAGCTGAAGGCAGACGCTTAATGACTGAGCCACCCAGGCGCCCCAGATCTTTCTTTTTTAATACAGTCTGATAACGGTTTTGAAACTGTTTACATTTATTCTAATTTTTTATATAGTTGATTTCGGTCTACCATCTTACTATTTGTTTTCTATTTTTTCCATCTGCTTTTTATTCCTTTTGTCTTCTTTATCGGCCTTCCTTTAGATCAAGTATTCTTTTAGTATTTCACTTTATATCCATGACTGCTCTGTTAGATCTCTTTGGGTTTTTTCTTTTTAAATAATTTTAATGTATCTTCCAGTATTTGTTTCATCTTTTCAGTCTAACTCCAAATAATATTATACCACTTTACATACATGTAAGAACTTCACAACTCAATTTTCCTTCCTCTTGTGCTTTGTGCTGTCATCCTACATGTAATGTATACAAGTTATCAATTTCATAAAACACTGGGATTATTTTAGGTTTTTAAAGGTCAGTTATCTCAAAAAAAATTTTTTAATGAGAAAACATGTCTTTTATATTTTTCCACATATTTTCACGTTTTTGGTGATCTCCATTATTGTGTCTAGAGTATGTTTTCATCTGTAACGGTTATTACCTTCAGAATTTAAAGGAACTGCCTTAACATTTCTTATAGTGACAGTCTGCTGGCCACATGTTCTTAGCTTTTGTCTGGAAATGTATTTGTGGAGGATATTTCTGCTGGATATAATATCCTGGGTTGAAAACATTTTCTTTTGATATTTTAAAATATCAATTTGCTGATTTTGTGTTTGCACTGTCTCTGATGAAGAGCCAGCAGTCATTCCCAGCTTTTGTATCCCTACATGTAATTTATTTCTTCCTGGCTGCTTTTTGTCACTGGTTTTTAGGAACTGGAATATTATGTGATTTCGTGTAGTTTTCTTTGTGTTACTTGTGCACTGGGTTTAATGAAGTTCTCCAACAGCTCTCCCCCGTCCTCCAATTCCTGGAACTTAATTACACCTGTGTTAAATTGCTTACCATTGTACCATAGGTCACCAGGGGTTGGTTTATTCTTTTCCCGCCCTTCATTTTTCTTCCTGCGCTTCAGTTTGGGTTACTTCCATCATTATGTCTTCAATTTCACTTTTTTTTTTTTTTTAAGATTTTATTTATCCATTTGACAGACAGAGATCACAAGTAGGCAGAGAGGTAGACAGGGGGTGGGGGGGGAAGCAGGCTCCCCACTGAGCAGAGAGCCCGGACCCCGAGATCACGACCTGAGCTGAAGGTAGAGGCTTTAACCCACTGAGCCACCCAGGCGCCCCAATTTCACTTTTTCTTTTGTAATGTCTATGTTTTTACTAATCCCACTCAGTGAAATTTTCATTTCAGAAACTGTATTTTCCAGCTCCAGAGTTTCCATTTTGTTTTGTTTTTTTTTTTACAATGTCCATTTTTCCTTCATTATATTCATGTTTCCTTTAAATCGATGAACATATATAATGGATGTACTGAATTCCCTGGGTGATACTTCCATCATCTCCATCATTTCTAGATGTTTCTTGTTTTTTCTTGGTTATGGGTCCATTTATTGGTTCTCTACACATTCAATAATCTTTGATAAAAATAATTATTTCTATTACATTATTACTATTCTAAGTTACTTTCATTTCCATATGAATTTCAGAATTAGCTAAACTGTAGGTAATCTCTACAAAAAAAAAAAAGCCTATGGGGATTTTGATTTGGATTGCATTGAAATATACAAATCAATTTGGAGAGAACTGACACCTTAATATTGACTTTTTATCCATGAAGACAGTATTCTCCTCCACTTATTTGGGTTTTCTTTATTTACTCTTGGTGATGTTTGGAGATTTCAGTGTACAGTCTTGCACATCTTTGGTCAGACTCAACCCTAGGTTCACTGACTGCCAAATCTATCCAGACTAGGCTACACCTAGGAAGCTAGGGCATATGAGGCCTGTCACTCAGCTGCTGAGCACACCAGGACACAGAGCTCTCCAGGACACAGAGCTATGCAGGAAAAGGGGAATGTTCTTTTCACCAGCCGCGCACTCTAATGTCCATACTTGGAAAGGGTGGCAGGAGGGGAGACAAATATCACCTGATTGCCACCAGCCACTCAAAAGCCTCTACAGCATGGAGCCTACGGAAAATGAGATGTGCCAATGTTCTCCGGCTACCATATCCAATTGGAATAACTGTCCCATCCCAGTGAGCTGGGGGAGATGGGAACATCTACTTGTCTGCCAAGCCCACTGAAACAGTTCTGATGCAAGGCAGAGCTGTGGAGTGATGGATGCAGTCTCTAGCTTGAATGCTATGACCTCCCACACTGTTCTTACCACGTTTATACAGATTTTGTTGAGTAAATGTTTCTCAGTTCATTGTAAGTCCTTTGAACTATCTCCAGATACTCTGACTTTGCTAATTTTAATCATCCTAACAAGTGTTTCTTATGGGGAGAAGTCCCCAAGCTCCTCACACTATCATTCCAAAAATCTCAATTCTGTCACACTTGTATTTAAGTTGAGAATAATGGGATGCTTTAAAAAAATAAGTGAAGTAAACTGGCCTACTCAAAGGAGCTTACCAACACCTGCTTCTGTGGTTTAACACAAAGTTAATCCTATCTTTACTTAAGCTCACTTCTGGTAAATTGACTTCCTATCATCAACGTACTACAGTCTTCAAGATTTATGTAGAGTAGTGCCTTTTTTTGGTGGTGGGGTTAGACTATCTGTCACTTCATGTGCAGCTAAAATCTCCAGAACAAGAAATTTAAAGTACAAACCCAGAGAAATCTTTAAAAAACAAACAAACAAACAAACAAACAAAACAGCTTAAGGACATTCCCTTTAGCTTTTTTTTTTTTTTTTTTTACAAAATTTAAAACAAGTATTAGTGAAACTGTAAATATTAGCAGATTTTATCTGCCACTAAAATATTACCGAGTTTTGGATCTAACTACAATCTTCTGGATGCTTATGGCTACTATAGGCAACCAAAAGAGTTGTACTTAATAATAAGGAAACTATACAGTCAATTAAAGAATCCCAACACCATGTATTTCCCAGCCCAAAATAAGCCAAAAATAGCTTAGTTGGCTTATTTCCCAGGTATACCAGGAAATTTAAAGATTAGAAGAATCTGGTTCTTCTCATGAACATTAAGTGTATACACACACATATACACATATATCCTTCTTACCTAGCTGTATTCGCTAACATTTTCAGCTCCTATGAAAATAATAACAGTAGCAGTATTCCCAACCCAAGAGCTCTGCATTAGCTGCTTCTCTGTCTGAAATGCTCTTCCCTAAGACTTTTACCAGGTAAACTTAAACACCATTTCAGAGAAGCCTTCCTTAACATCCCATCTAAAGAACCTATGGAGTCCTGTCTATTACAGACTACTCTCAAGCTGCATTTACTTATTTAGTGGCTGACTGTCTGTTTTCCTCATTCGAACATAGGCTCCACACCAGGGCAGGAGTCTTAGACTATCTCGTCCATCCAGCACTGTAACAGTTTTAAAATATGGCTACAGATTCTCTGATACTCCTCTCTTCAAGAGATGGAGCTTAATTCCCCTGGCCTTGGGCGTGACTTCTTATGAATGGAATATGGCAGAAGTGATGTTGTGTTACTATAAGACTCAATTACAAAAGACACTGTGGCTTCCTCCTCATTTCTCTTGCACCACCTGTTCTGGGGTCACCAGCTGTCATGATGTGGCAACATTTAAACAGCCCTATGGATGGTTCAACATGGTGAAGGAAAAAGGCCTCTTGCCAACAAGCCAAGAAAAACTAAGCGCCCCCCCCCTTTTTAAGATTCCATTTATTTATTTGACAGAGAGAGAGAGAGCACAAGTAAGCAGAGAGGCAGGCAGAGAGGGAGGGGGAAGCAGGCTCCCTGTTGAGCAGAGAGCCCGATGTGGGGCTTGATCCCAGGACCCCGAGATCATGACCTGAGCCGAAGGCAGAGGCTTAACCCACTGAACCACCCAGGCGCCCCCAAAACTAAGGCTTTTTGCCAAGAGTTACATAAGTGAGCCATCCTGAAGAGGATCTAGCTGGCCCAGGCCTTCAGATGTGGGTTGATCCTGAACTGCCATCTCAGGAGGGATCCTGGGCCACAACTACTTCACTGTGGTGCTTCCATATTCCTCACTCCCAGAAACAGGAAGATGATACATGCTTGCTGTTTGAAGCTGCTAGGTTTGGGGGTAGTTTATTACAAGGCGAGAGATAACAAATTCAACTACTAAGTCACCAGTTCTTACAACAAAGCCTGGCATACCCAAAGATCCCAGCAAACGTTTGCTGAGTGAGCAAATAAATGATCACACACCCAACTTACATTCCTATAACATTTTAAAGTTCGCAAACTACAGTTGGCCAAATAAATCTTCTCATTTGATCCTCACAACAACCTTATATAAATACATAACCTTATTATCATCTGTAAGATATGCCAGGCAGAGAAATAATCTTCCCCAGTTTGCCAATGAAAGTCGTGCTCAGAGCAGTGAAGTAGCTGCTTTCCAGGCCCCACAGATGGTGAACAGAGAACTCAGGACTTCTGACTCTTCATCTTCCACCACACTCCCAGGGAGGGCTCCATACTCCCAGGAAAAGTCAACCATGAAAGATGGCCTCATGTCACAAAATACTCAACCATTACTGGTATTTATTGTAATATTTTGGTGTTCATCTCAAATAAACACTGATGGAACACTATCCGCACATCTTCTACCATTCTAGCATTGTAAACAAAATATTGTCACATAATTGATAACCATATTAACACAAATCAGAAGGGGTGAGCCAGAACAAAGGAGAGGAACAGGAAAAGGGGATACTGGAAAATTGTGTTTTCCATGGTTTTACTTCCCACAATTCTGAGGTCATGAAAGCAGCAGTTCATTCCCTTGCAGAGTATCCTGAAAGCCCATGGAGCCAAACCTGTCCCCAGAACTAACACAGATGATAAGGGTAGGTGGTGAGGGGGGGAGGGAGAGGAAAAGGCCGAGGAGAAAGAAACGGTAGCCAGAGGCTAGCTATACAATTGTACATTGTATACAATCTATACAGCAGTACACTGTACTGCTATACAATCCACTAGGTACAGAATCATTCTATTAGCTGAGCTTTTCATGTTACAAATTTCCCTGGGGCAGGTAAAGTTTCACTTAAAGAGTGAGAGTTTTGATCTAAGAGATCATGTACAGGAATTTTAAGAAAGCATGGGGCAGAATCTACTGGCTTACTAATAAAGCCAGGAGGCAGGCAGCATGTGGCTTATACATCTGGGGAGCACCAACAGTGAGAAATTGATGCAGAAAAGATGAGAGAAGTTCAAAAGACAAAGTGTCCCTCCCAGCAATCTAACACTCAGTGGACACCGGCCATGCCGCAAGGGGAGACTGGTAGAGGCAGTAATCTTCAGAGGTGGACCAAGCTCTGGAGTCAGAAGCCAGCCTTCACCTCAGCTATGCCTTGGGCCTTGTGGATCATCTTGATGATGCAAGTGAAGGGCATGCCTGTGTCTTATGTACCTTGATCCCTACAACCCTTTATGACATCCTTTTCAAGTGTACTTTTCCCCCCACACAGTAGGCTGTGTTTTGTCACTTTAACACCTGTGCTCTATGACCTCATCAGAAGGGATGTCTTCATTGCCCTTCAAGACGCCTAAAGGCAGGGCTACACACACAGTCCCAGCACTAAGCAGATACTTTCAGAAACCTCTAGGAATACTGGCTGAAAAAGAAGAAAATCCAGGGAATACAGAAGGACTACGTACTTGCTGTGCACACAGTCAGGGTGAACACAACACAGGACTGGCAATTGGAAGATGACAAATTCTAACTGAAACTCTGCCACTTTCACCGCAAGCATATTCCTTGGTTCTAAGGGTCTCAGCTTCCTCGTGTGTCAAACAAGAGGCTCAATAACACTACCTATTAGGGTCTCCTGTACTTAGAATCCTTTGAAATCATGTAACTGTCACCTTAGTCAAATTTTGAAACCCAAACCCAAATGCTGACATTTTAAAGTTTTTTACACTGAAAAAAATTATAATTTCTGTTGTGTTTACAACTACACATTTTATTTACAATTTCTGTTGTTACACAACTGCATATTTATATTTTCATTCACGTTTTATTTTACATATGCAATTTTATTTAAGTTATTCTTACTTAAATGAGAGCTCTGGCAGTGTTTACTTTGTGCAGCGCTGAGCCACATGTTAAAAAAACCAGCTAAATGTGTGCAAGCTATGTTCTGATTATGTTCTTTTTCCATGTCATATATATGTTTTAAAATAACTTATTAAGGGTGAGTAACAAATATAGTCCTTTAGTTTAGTTTTTTGTTAGCTGATATTAGGTTCAAAATCTAAATTTAAGCCTGTATATTGTTATGGGTTGAATTGTATCCCCCGCCAAATTTGCATGTTGATGCCCTCCCTAACCCTCCAATATGATAGGCCATGCCTTGAATCAAGACCAACCTAAGTGACTGGTTGAACAGCAGCAGCCAACAGAGGTAACACTATATGACTTCAGAGTGAAGGTCAAAAAAAGTGATACAGCTTTTACTGGCTCTTTTTGGGATGTTCAGTCTTGAAATCCAGCTATCATACTGTGAGGGAGCCCAAACAAGTCTTTGTGAAAAGACCACACAGAAGGGCCCAAATGTAGGCATTCTAGGTGACAGCCTAGCTGAATTCCAGGTAACAAGCTAACATCAGCATGCGAGTGAACATGCCTCCAGCTCTGGAGTCTCCCCAGCTGAGGCCCCCATCACCACGGAGCACAGACAAGCTGTCTCTGCTGTGCTCTGTCTAAACTCCTGGCTTACAGAGTCTGACAGCATAATAATATGATTGCTCTATGCCAGTAAACTGGGCTAGTTTGTTAAGCAGATGTGGATCACAGATAAGTGGAACATGAGATCAGAATATAATTATGTATTGATGTAAATTCTTCATTATACTAGGAAAATAAAGCCAAATCTTGATCATGGATGAATAACATCATCTTCATAAATGTAGCCAATATAATTTCATAGCTAATTTCCTAACTGGAATAAAGTAACAAGAAAGTAGCACAAGATAACAGGTGTGCCTTTCTTCCAACTAGTTTAGCTCTAGAGGAGTCAGGGGGTTCTAGGGTTCTCAGATGGTCTAGCCAAGGTGGCATCAGCCTAGACATGGAGTATTCTGGAAGTGATCCACCCCATGTCCCAAAAATATTTGCAAAGGGTAGAGGGGTAGAAGGGTGGCATTAGGCTTTATAATATAAGAGCGGAGAAGTCTACATCTTAGTGTAGGCAGTGGGTGTGTCTTTGGAGTAGGGTTCATGGGTAAAGCAAGTCTCAACAGGGCATATAAAATTAGGCAGACGGACAGAACAGTGAGGAAGTAGGGTCATGTTACTACAGATCTGAGAGTGAAAAAAGCAAAACCAGTGAATACCGAAGGAGTTTCATTATTGTATTTATGAAGTTGAGTTTTAATAGTCTTACTCTAAGTATGTGCTACTTCTCTCTCAGAATAAAGTTCTTTGCTGATGAAAACTGCATTTCACTAGGCCAAGGACATTCAAGGATATTTAATTCACAGCTCTCATTCTCCTTTAAATACCAGGTACAGACCATCACTGGGTATGGAAGTTCATCAGGATAGTAACTTTCTGTTTATATTGTCTCCCTTTAGATGTGAGAAGCTACCAAAAGACCAAAGAATTTGGATGTGAGAAAGACATCTTCAAATTCACATGCATGTACCTATTTTCATAATACCTAAGGGTAAAACAACTCCCTTGTTTGTTTTCACAGAGAAGCTGTGTTCAAAAGGGGTCTCTTTCAGTGACTTAAGTTTCACAGCTCTGAGCTCCTCCCCCAGGGGCCTGCAGGCAGACACCTTATGGTAACTAAGGGCAGGAACAGTCAGTCCATAATAGGTAGCAACAGCCAGGGGAAATTACTAGGGAGTTACAAAGCTGACCCTCCCCGGATATGATGGGGAGAAAGACTATATGATACCTCACCTGTAAATTCAGATCTCAACCTGGTTTTCTACACTTGAAATACATGATATAATGTGATTTATAACTTGCTTTTTCCTCTTCACCAAAAAAGGTGGTGCAAGAGAAGGACAGTATTGCTGGAATCCCCCAAAGGAACTGAAATTATGTTAGTATCTTATTATATACATACAATTTTATGTTATAAAATATACATATATTCCTTACCTTTTCTGTTGATACGAACTGAGTCCAAGTGTTGTCTCAGTCTGTGAAAGGAAGAAAACAATGAAAATACTGAAACCTTTCTACTACAGACAAACAGAACATCCAAAATATACTGCAGTTTCAACTTCGATCATATACTCACTTAGATTTTCAGGTTAAACCCAATCCTTAAATCATAGGAAATGATATGTCACATTATGTAATCCAATGAGAGAATAATTTGGGATTAAATTTTAAACACACATGAAAAGAATACAGAGTTATGTGATTCTTTTTTAAAGATTTTATTTATTTATTTGACAGAGATCACAAGTAGGCAGAGAGGCAGGCAGAGGAGAGGAGGGGAAGCAGGCTCCCTACTGAGCAGAGAGCCCGATGTGGGGCTCGATCCCAGGACCCTGGGATCATGACCTGAGCCGAAGGCAGAGGCTTTAACACATTGAGCCACCCAGGCGCCCCATAGAGTTATGTGATTTTTAAGACTTTGCTAAAATAATACATCCTGTGAGAAGAGTCCGCTATGCAATCACAGGCCAGCTGTGCCTCACAGCTTACCAACTGTGTGGCTGGTGCTGGTGTATAATGGCTCCTGCCGCCATGGAGCTCAAGGGTGTGGGGGCAGAGCCATTTTAAAACTAAATAAATATAGGAGCACCTGGATGGCTCAGTTGGTTAAGTGTCTACCTTCAGCTCAAATCATGATCTGAGGGTTCTGGAATTGAGCCCTGTATTGGGCTCCCTGCTCAGCAGGGAGTCTGCTTTTCCCTCTCCCTCTCCCTCTGTGCACGCGCTCTCTCACTCTCTCAAATAAATAAATAAAATCTTAAAAACAACCTAAATAAATATGAAAGAACTATGAAAATGTTGGAAAGGTACTGTGAAAGAGAGTAAATAGGTGATGTGTTTCAATGTATCATGAGGGAAGGCCTGTCTGAAGAGATCATATCTACAATGAATGTGATTAAGTGTAAAAAAGCTGTGTGTGGAAACAGGGCTGTGTAGTGGTGGAAAAAACAACAGGCACACAGATCTGACTTCAGAAAAGAGCCTGGACATTAAGAAACAGACAGAAGGTCTATTTGGATGGAGCTCAGAGAGACGGTGGGAAAGAAAAGTAGAAAATGAGGTTGGAAGGCTGGACAGGGGCTAGACTATGCTGAGTCCTGGTAAGAAGCCAGGGTAAGAAGTTTGAAATTTGATCTACTCTATATGTAATACAAGGGATCTGAAGGAGTAAGAGAGACAGAGACAGACATGGTCTAATTTAATTTTAAAGACACTATTCTGGTGGCAGTGTAGAGAGGATGGAGGAGAGGAGAACAAGACAGAAAGCAAGAAACTGGTAGACAATTGAGGAAGGTAAGTTCTTAATAATGATATGTGAGAAAATGCCAAAACTCTAAGGAATACCATCAGTGAACTTATCCCAAAAGGTTAGCTTCTAGGTGGTAATTAGAAAAAGCAGAAGAGTTGTGGCATTATTTTTCCCATTAAAATATGTTATTTTGCAATGGTATTTTTGGAGACTGTACATGGAAGAAATATGACAGATGTCGGAAAATGTCCTTAGTGTTTGAAAGTGAAACCTTGGGTGAAGGTGAAGTGTCAGGATATCTGTAATTTTCTTTAAAATGTTTCAGCAATATGGCTTGCATGTTCACAGAAGTATGTATGTATATAAGCTAATACAACAAAATGTTAATAATCTATCTCAGTGGTAGGTAAATGGGTATTCATTCTTAACTCTTATTTTCTGTGCTTAAAAATATGTTTAACTTTTCATTATGAAAAAAATTTTTAAAAGAATTTATTTATTTATTTGAGAGAGAGAGAGAAAGCACAAACGGGGGGAGGGGCAGCAGGAGAGGGAGCCTGACACAGGGCTCAATCCTAGGACCCTGAGATCATGACTTGAGCCAAAGGCAGACACTTAACTGAGCTTCCTGGAGCCCCCCAAATTTTTTACTGTGGGAGAAAACGTTTTCAAGTTATGTATTTGATAATGGGTTAATATATAAATATATAAAGAAGCACTAAAATTCAACTTTGCTATTGATAAATAGCAAATAAACAAACCTGATTTAAAAATGGGTGCAATGGGGCCTGGGCAGCTCAGTAGGTTAGGTGTCTGACTCTTGATTTTGACTCAGGTCATGATCTCAGGGTCCTGAGATTGAGCCCTGCGTTGGGTTCCACTCAGCATGGAGTCTGCCACAGATTCTCTCTTTCTCTTTCTCTCTGCCCTTCCCCTGCTTGCATACTTGCTCTCTAAAATAATAAATCTTAAAAAAAGGGGGGCGGTGCAAGCCTTGATAGACATTTCTCCAAAGAAATATACAAATGGCCAATGGTCCCATGAAAAGATGTTCAACATCACTTTTAGGGAAATGCAAATCAAAACTATAATAAGACACCACCTCACTATCATCAGGATAGCTACTATCAAAAAGCCAGAAAATAACAAGTGCTGGAAAGGTTGTGGAGAAATTGCTATCCTTGTGCACTGTTAACGGGAATGTAAAACGTGGTACCATGGTGGAAAATGATATGGTTGTTCCTCAAAAAATTAAATATAGAATTACCACATGATCCAGCAATTCTACTTCTGGGCATATACCCAAAAGAATTGAAAGCAGAAAGCAGAGACTCAAATAAATATGTAGATTTCCATGTTCATTGCAGCACGGTCCACAATAAAGTGTGGAAGTAATACAAGTGTCTACTGATGGATAAATGGACAAACAACATGTGGTTTATATGTGCAACAGAGTATTATTCAGCCTTTTAAAAAAGGAAGAAAATTCTGACGTATGCTACAACATGGACGAACCTTGAAGACGAAGTCTATACTAAATGAAATAAACCAGTCACAGAAAGACAGACTACATGATCCTATTTATATGAAGTACTTAGAAGTACTTCAGACTACATGATCCTATTTATATGAAGTACTTAGAAGAGATAGGAAGTAGAATGGTGGTTGTTAAGGGTTAGGGTGAAGGGAATGAAGAGTTATTGTTTAATGAGTACAGAGCAGTTTCAGTTTGGGATAATGAAAAAGTTCTGGAGCTGGATGGTAGTGATGCAAAAACAAATATGAATGTACTCAGTGTCACTGAACTATCTAAAATTAGAATGGTTAAAACTGTAATTTTTATGCTACATATATTTTACTACAATTTTTTAAAAAGTTACAGTAATAATGACGGTTGCTACTGCCATAAAGATAAGGCAAAAAGATCAAGAGCACTGGAGAAAGTCCAAAAATGGACTTACACATGTACAGTCATTTGATTTTCAACAAAGGCATCAATGCAGTTAGTTCAATGGAGAAACCTTTATCTTTTCAGCAAATGGTGCTGGAACAACAGGACAAACTTATGCAAGGGAAAACTGAGCTTTTATCCTTATGTCACACCATGTACTCAAATTACTTTTATATTTATCAGTTTTAAGCATAAAAACTAATTATACAGTTTCAATAAGAAAACATAGGAGATTATCTTTGCAATCCTGGAAACAAAGATTCCATGAACAGGACAAAAGCAACTAACTGTAAAAAAAAAAACAACACAAAACTGACAGACTAGACTCCATAAAAATTTTTAAAATATGCTCACCAAAAGACATTGTTATGAAAATGAAAATGCAAACTGTATGCTGAGAGAATATTTGCAATCACATACTTGATGAAAGACTTGTATACTGAACATATAACTTGTGAATATAAATTTAAAAAAACAACACCATTTTTTAAAATAAGCAATTATAAAAATGTCAGTTAAGCACATGAAAAGACACTCAGTATGTTATTAAGGAAAAGCAAATTTAAACTATAATGATATACTACACACCTATTATAATGTCCAAAATTGAAAACACACTAAGAGTTGGAGAGAATGTGGAAAAACTACAACTTCCATACATTGTTAGTGGGCATGTAAAATAGAACCACCACTCTAGAAAAAGCTTGGCAATTTTTTACAAAGTTAAACACACCCCTAGGCATATGATGATGCCTCTCCACTCCTAGAGATTTACCCAAGACAAACACAAGAAAAGCATGTGCACTAGAATGGTTACAGCAGTTTTATCTTCATAGCATGTTTATAGCAGGTCAATACTGGGACAATCCAAATTTCCATTAATAAGTGAATGGATAAATGCATAGTGATATGTCTACACAATGGAATACTACTCAGCAATAAAAAAAGAATAAAGACTGGGAAAGTTTCTTGTTTCCTTAAACATTTCTTTTTCATTTTTTTTTAAAGATTTTATTTATTTATTTGACAGAGAGAGAGGTCACAAGTAGGCAGAGAGGCAGGCAGAGAGAGAGAGAGAGGGGGAAGCAAGCTCCCTGCTGAGCAGAGAGCCCGATGAGGGACTCGATCCCAGGACCCCGAGATCATGACCTGAGCCGAAGGCAGCGGATTAACCCACTGAGCCACCCAGGCGCCCCTCTTTTTCATTTTATAATACATATATTATTTTTTAAAGAGCAAAAAATAACATTTGAGCAGAAAAAAGAATAAACTGATGATACAACATAGATGAATCACAAAATAATTATGCTGAGTCAGATACCCCCCACCCCACCAAAGTACATTCTGTGTGAATGCATTTATATAAAATGGTTTATAGTATAAAATGATAGTGACAGCAGAACAGTGATTGCAACTGGCTAGAAATGGAGGGTGAGGGTGGAGGGATTACCAAGGGTCACAAGTAAACTTTTGGGTGTGATGGATATGTTATCTTGATTGCAGTGATGGTTTCACAAGTGTATAAATATTTAAACTCTTCAAACTGTACACTTTAAACACATACAGTTTATTGTGTGTCACTCATACGTCAATAAACAATGTAACCTAAGAATTCTAGAACACTGTGGTTCTTATGTGAAGTTGACTAAAAGGGAACTCAAAGTTTATCACCCATGTACACTTTCTTAAGGGGGAAAAATTCTTCATGAAGACAATCTGGCCAACAAGATTACTCATGAAGAATTGCAAATGAGGAAGCTGTCTTGTGAAAGATAGGCAGATGGTCACGGCAAAGGAACTGTGGAAATAAGATTAAAAAAGCAGAAAGTAAATGTTGTTTTTAAAGTGTAAGCCATAAAATAGAAAAATCACTTAATCATAATAAACAAGAATAAAAATCTCAGCACATGCCAACAAAACACCCTAAGTGTTAAAAGAGAAAGATCACAATAGATATGATTTTGTTTTTGAAGTAATTTGAGAAATAAAGGTTTAAACATATTTAAAACGTGTATCTGAAAATTAAGCTCCTAAATCAAGAGAAAACAACAAAGATAAAAATTAGATGGAATAAATATATATACCGTACGATTAAATGAGATAAACTCATCCATTTAAAAAAAGACTAAAGGACTGTGTTAGAAAACTAAAGCCCAACTATAAACTGTAAATACCTAATACAAAATGATGCAGAAATGCTGACGAACAATGGGCCAAAACAGGGTAAATGCTCCTACCCCCCCAAAAGGGAAGAGAAAAAGCACACAGATAAGGGTTACAACACTAATAATCTTACAATGAAAAAAATTGTGAGTTTAGGTTTTAATCTGTATTTTCTGGGTGGATAATATGGTTGAGCAGTTTTCAAAAGTCCTTTCTGCCATCTGTACATCCTTTTCCGTGAAATGTCTCGTCATGTCCTTTGCTGATTCCTGACTGGATTTTATGATTGAGTTTTGAGAGTTCCTGATAAATTCTATGAACTAGGTCCTTTGTCAGATATATGGTTTGCAAATATTTTCTCTTAGTCTATATTCTGGCTTTTTATCTTTTTCACATGGTTTCTGGCAGAGCAAGCTTTTAATTTACAAATTTTTCCGTTATGGATTGTACTTCTGGTATCAAGTCTTTGGTGTCAAGTACTCTGCTAGCCCTATATCCTGAATCTTTTCTCCAATATTTTTTTCTAAAAGTTTTATAGTTTGGGGGTGCCTGGTGGCTCAGTTGGTTAAGCGACTGCCTTTGGCTCAGGTCACGATTCCAGAGTCCTGGGATCGAGTCCTGCACTGGGCTCCTGGCTCAGCGGGGAACCTGCTTCTCCCTCTGATCTTCTCCCCTCTCAGGCTGTTTCTCACTTTCTCTCTCTCAAATAAATAAAATCTTAAAAAAAACAAAATAATAAAAATAAGAGTTTTATAGTTTTATATAGTTTTACATAGTTTTATATTTAAGTCTACAATCATTTATGAGCTAGTTTTTGTATAAGCTGTGAGAGATGTCTGTATATTTTAATACTATTTTAATATCTTTTGATGTTCTTTGTTCTCAGTTTTTAAGGCTATTTTTGAGCCAACTACTTAGCTTTTTTGGTACCATTTATCTTTAAAACAGAGGGTATGAAATGGTAATGTGAAGAGAGTACAGTCAAAAATGGGCATGAGACAGAGAGCAGATAGTTCTGAGAAGACTCAGAATTTGAAGTAAAAAACAAAACCAAAGAACCTGTGTTCAAATACCAGCTCTGCTCTTACTAGCCAAGTGACCCTAGGAATATGTGAGGAGGCTTCCTGTCAACTGTGAAGAGCTGTACAGATGTTAGCCTCTACGGAGGGCCTTCTAGTGTCCCAAACATTTCCCCACCTCCAACAAGCAATTAACTTGGCATGGTGAGAAATAACTGCTCTGGGCATTGAAATCAGTTATACTGTAAAACTTGACTATGCAGAATGAGAAATCAAAGCTATGTCCACAGTGAAAATCATGGAAAATCAATAAATAAAACTATTAACATGTACTACATTTGGGTATTGGGATACAAGGATAACTTCCCAGTTCCCACTCTAGAGTACAGTGATTTAGAACTTAAGCTTTAGAGTCCAAAAGCTTGGTATTGAATTCTAGCTTTACCACTTACTAGTCACTTACTGGGTTAAGTTACTTAAACTCCCTATTCTTTAATATCTCCCCTGAAAAATGATCATGTAATTAATAACTATCTCATGTATTTAAGAATTAAAAGAGTACCTGGCACTTGGCAATATCCAATAAATATTACTTAGAGTTATTTATTATTTTTCCAAATTTTTTACAAGCATATATTTCTTTTGTAATAGAACCACTTCCTTAAAAGAAAGATGAATACTTTTATAATTCTGTGTATATCAAAATCACAGCTCCCTAGGGGCACCCGGGTGGCTCAGTGGGTTAAGCCTCTGCCTTCGGCTCAGATCATGATCTCAGGGTCCTGGGATCGAGCCCCGCATCGGGCTCTCTGCTCAGCAGGGAGCCTGCTTCCCCCTCTCTGTCTGCCTCTGCCTACTTGTGATCTCTGTCAAATAAATAAATAAAATCTTAAAAAAAAAATCACAGCTCCCTCTTCCTTTATCTCAAGAAAACACTAAGGCCATTCCCAAGAAAATTTAGAACAGTGGTTGATAATCTATAGTCCATAAGCCAAGTCTAGCCTGCCACCAAATTTTTGTTTTTTCCTTTTTTATTGTAGTAAAATACACATAATGTAAAACTTACCATTTTAAAAAAATATTTTATTTATTTATTTGACAGAGAGAGACACAACAAGAGAGGGAAGTGGGGAGTGGGAGAGGGAGAAGGAGGCTTCCTACTGATCAGGGAGCCCATGTGGGACTGATCCCAGAACCTTGGGATCACAACCTGAGCTGAAGGCAGGTGTTTAATGACTGAGCCACCCAGGTGCCCCATCTTAACTATTTTTAATTGTACAGCTCAGTGGCATTAAATACATTTGCAGTGTTGGGCAACCGTCACTACGCCTATCACTAGAACTTCTTTCTTCTTGCAAACTTCAAACTCTGTACCCACTAAACAGCTCTCCAGTCCCTCCTCCTTCCAGGCCTGGCAAGCGCCATTCTTACTTTGTCTCTACAATTTTGACTAGTCTAAGTACTTTGTATAAGTAGAACCATACAGTATTTATCTTTTTGTAACTGACTTATTTCACTTAGTGTATATCCTTAAGATTCACTCATGTTATACCATATGTCAGGTTTTCCTACCTTTTTAAGGTTGATAAGTGTTCTATTATATGTATAACTTCATTTTGTTTATCTGTATATCTGTAGGTGGATCCCTGAATTGCTTCCATGCTTTGATACAGTATATCATCCTTTTTATAAGCTGTTACATTCAGTCTGCTAGTCTTTTGTTGAGGACTTTGCATCAGTGTTCGTAAGGGATATTGCCTGTACTTTTCCCTTCATTGTCGTGTCATTGGCTTTGGTATCAGAGTAATGCTGGAATTATGAAATGTTCTCTTCCTCTTGAATTTTTTGGAAAAGTATAGGGAAGGATTGGGAGTTTTTCAAATGTTTGGTGGAATTCACCAATAAAGCCATCAGGTGCAAATTTTTTTTGTTGGGAGATTTTGGATTACTGATTGACTCTTCCTACCAGTTATATAGGTCTCTTCAGATTTTCTATTTCTTTATGACTTAATCTTGGTAGGTATTGTGTTTCTTAGAATCTGTCCATTTAATTGAGGCTATACAATTTGTTGGTGTACAACTGTTCACAGTACTCTCCTATAATTCTTTTTATTTCTATATGATCAGTAGTGATGTCCCCACTTTCATCTCTGAATTTAGTAATTTGGCCGCCTTGCATTCTTAATCCACATAGGTAAGACTTTGTCAACTTTGTTGGTATTTTCAAAGAAGCAATTTTGGGTTTCATTTATTTTCTCTATTTCTCATATTCTCTAGCTCATTTATCTCTGTTCTAATCTTTATTACTTCTTTCCTTTTGCTACCTTTGGGTTTAGCTTATTCTTATTTTTGTAGTTCCTTAAGTTGTAAAGTTAGGTTATTGATTTGACATCTTTTTTCTAACATCAGCATTTACAGCTATAAATTTCCTCCTTACCATTGCTTTTGGTGTATTACATAGTTTTTTGGTACGTTGTGTTTTCATTTTCATTCATCTCTCTATAGTTTTTAATTTCTCTTGTGTAATTTCCACAAATACGTGAATTTTTCAGTTTTCCTTCTGTTACTGATTTCTAATTTCATCTTCTTGTGATTGGAGATGATACTCTGTATGATATCTATCTTATAAAAACTATTGAGGACTTCTGGGAAGATGGCAGAGTAGGAGGATCCTAACCTCAACTCTTTCCCACAGACACACCTAGATAACAGCTACAATGAGTGTAACTAACCAAGAAAACAATGTGAAGACTAGAAGAACACACTTGTCACAGTTAATTGTAGAGAAGAAGCCACACTGAAAAGGGTAGCAGGGGGAGAAACGTGGTCAGGAATCAATCTGCCTCAAGGCTAAGCACAAACAGGAGAGACACCACAAGCACGTGGAAATGTTAGGAGCAAACTCCATACCAGGCACCCCAGACATGGGGACCTACCCTAAGAAGATGAGACCACATAACATTTGGCTTTAAAAACCAGTGGGGCTTAAATTTGCAAGTTTTACAATCAGTGGAGCTTAACTCTGGTTACTTTTAAAATCAGCGGGCTTAGTTCTGGGAGAGCCAGGGGGGCCTTAGGAAGCTGAGTCCCTGCCTTTAAAGAGAAAACAAGACAATCCCATGGAGATAGTTCATAGAAACAGCAGTTTGAAAAGCATGTGGGGTATATGTGAAGGTGATTATTTATTCAGAACATGTGCTGGAGGAGCTGGGATCGTTAGAACACTTCTCTAAGAACAAAAGAACTTTCCGTCCCCCACCCTCCCAAATAGCAGGATACCTGTGGAAGCCAGTTAAAACACCCTACTTGCTAAGACTGTGCACCACACACATCTTTTTGTCCTGCAGATCTGCCCCATCCAACCTGCCCTACTTGGTAAGAATGCCTTCAAAGTGGCTCCTCCTCTGTCACTTCCCGCAAGTAGTCCTGGAAGGGACCAGTACCACTCCAAAGTAATTTCTGCTTTGAGAAAAGGGGGAGATAACCACACACACCAGTTTAACTGTAGCCCCAGCATGTGAACTGGGAGTAGACACCTGATCTGACTCCCAGCCCTGTCTACCAACAAAAATCTCTCAGGGGGCACCCTGAGACAGCACTGCAGTTCCATGTAACTATAGACCGGGGAAATGAGTTGTGGGCAGGCATCTGGTCTGACCACTAGATACTACTCAGCTACAAGTGCAAGGTAGCCCCAGACTGGCCCCTTAACAGCACAGGGACCAAACTGTGCAGGTAAAGCGGGAAATTGTAGCTGACTGGACTAAAAGCAAACATAGCTTAGCCACAACAGTAGGGCACATGCAACCCACATAGGATATACCCCTGAAGTGCCTGGTTCTGGTGAACATGGGTCACTACACTACAGGGTACCAAAGGAACTCTTCTTCTGAAGGCTACTTTCAAAATTGGAAAACAGGGATGATTTTTCTTAATACATAGAAATAAACACAGGGTTAGACAAAATGAGGAGACAGGAATATGTCCCAAATGAAGGAACAAGACAAAAAACACCAAAAGGGGTACATGAAATGGAGATAAGCAATAGACCTAAGGATTCAAAATAATGGTCATAAAGATACTTACTGCACTTGAGAAAATAGTGAAGGATCTCAATGAGACCTTCAACAAAGAGACAGAAAATATAAAAAAGAACCAATCAGAGATGAAGAACTCAACAACTAAAATTAAAAATACCTTAGAGGGAATCAACAGCATATTAAAGGAGTAAGAACAGATCAGTGAGCTGTAAGAAAGAGTAATGGAAAGCAAACAAACAACCTGAAACAGCAAAAAGAAAAAAGACCAGTAAAAAAATGAGAATAGGTTGGGGGAATTAAGAACAACTGCATTACAGGGATCTGAGGAAAAGAAAGAGAAAAGGGGACAAGAACTTTATTTGAAAAAATAATAGCTGAAAATTTCCTGATTCTGGGGAAGGAAACAGAAATCCAGATCTAGGAGGCACAGAGAATCCCCAACAAAATCAATCCAAGGAAGTCCACACTAAGACACATAATAATTAAAAGAGCAAGAGAACAGTGATAAAGAGAGAATTTTAAAAGCAGCAAGAGAAAACAGTACACTCAGGGGGAACCCCATAAAGCTGTTAGCTGATTTTTCAGCATAAACTCTGCAGGCCATAAGAGAGTGGCATAGTATCTTAAAAGTGCTGAAGGGAAAAAACCTGCAACAGAAAATACCTGACCCAGCAAAGCTATCATTCAGAATAGAAGGAGAAAGAAAGAGTTTCCCAGACAAAACTTAGAGGAGTTCATTGCCACTAAACCAGTCTGCCAAGAAACAGCAAAGGGAATTCTCTGACTGAAAAGAAAAGGCCATAATCAGAAGTAAGAGTTAAAAAAAAAAAAATTTCACAGGTAAATGAAAATATAATAAAAGTAGCAGATTCATCACTTATAGAAACAGTACAAACATTAAAGCACAAAAACAGCAAAATCAACTACATATATAAAAATGAGTCAAAGGATACACAAAATAAAAGGATGGAGAGTATGGCATTATATATATAGCATGTGGGTATGAGGGGTAAAAATTTAGTGCTTCTAGAATCAATTCAAACTTAAGTGATCATCAACTTAATATTGACTTCCATTTGCATAAGGCATGTACATTAACCTAACAGAAACCACAAATCAAAAACCTGTATTAGATATGCAAGAAATTAAAAGGAAGGAATTGAAGCATATCACCAAAGAAAGCCATTAAGCAAGGGAAAAGAGCACGAGAAGAAAGAGAGAACTACAAAAACAACCATAAAACAAGTTAACAAAATGGCAATAAGTACATATCTAACAATAATTATTTTGAATATGAATCCATTAAGTGCTTCAATCAAAAGACAGGGTGATGGAATGGATGATAAAATAAGACCCACCTATATGCTGCCTACAGGAGACTCATTTCATACCTAAACACCTATGCAGAATGAAAGTAAGGAGATGGAAAAATATGTACCAGGCAAAATGAAATTAAAAGAAAGCTAGGGTAGCAGACTTTTATCACAAAAAATGGACTTTAAAACAAAGACTAACAAGAGACAAAGAAGGACTCTACATAATGACAAAACAATCTAACAAGAGAAAAAATAAAGACATTTTCAAACAGACAAGATTGTAGAGAATTTGTCACCAGAAGATTTGCACCAAAGGAAATAATGGAGGATAATATTCTTCAGGCTGAAGGTAAATGGTCTCAGCAGCTCAAACATACAAAGGATAAAGAGCATTAAAAATAAAAATATGTAGAGGCACCTGGGTGGCTCACTTGGTTAAGCATCTGACTTAATTTCAGCTCAGGTCATGATAACCTGAGCAATAACAACTGTAAATATTTAAGCACCAAACATGCACCTAAATATATAAAGCAACTATTAACAGACATAAAAAAAAATTGATTGCTCTTCCTCCTAGATAATTCCAAATAACACATCTTCATGTTTGCTCATTCTTTCTTCTGCTTGAAAAAAAATCTGCTTTTGAACCCTTCTAATAAATGTTTTCAATTCAGTATTCCTGTTTGGTTCTTTTTAATTTTTTCTATCCCGATTTTTTTTTTCCCTCCATGAATGGGTCACACTTTCACATTTTTTTTTGTATGAATTGTTATTTTTTCTGTTGAAAACCGGACATGTGAATCTAATAACATAATGACTCTGGACATCAGATTTTCCTAGGGTTTGCTTTTTTTTTGTTATTTTCTCTTTACATGTGAAGGGTATTTTTCACCGGGTATAGAATTCTAGTTCTAATTTGTTTTCAATAAATTTTATTATTTTTTGCTCCTCCTTACTTGCCCTCAAGTAAATCTCTAGTACTTCTCCGACTCTACAAGATCTTACTGAGAACCCCAACTGACACATATGATAAAGGGTATCTATTGGGGTGGAGAAAAACTGTACTAAACAACACACTTAATGAAATGCTAGAGGTTTTCTCTCTGAGACGAGGTATCAAAGTAGGGTCAAAGATACACACTAAATACCGCATATATTCAACATCATAATGATTGTAGCCAGTAAAGTGAAGCAAGAAAAATAATTAAAAACTAAAAGGATTGTAAAGTTAGAAACACAATGTTATTAACTTAAGACTATGATATGGACCTAGTCCAGAGCATCTACAAATAAGTTTTTAGAAGCAACTAGCAATTTAGCAAGTTTGCAGTAATAGTCAATATATAAAAAACAATTGCATTTCTGTATTTTATGTTGGCCAATATGAATTTCCACTTTTATATAACAGAAAAGGCAACCAAGCCCAGAAATAGATTCATTCATACATGGATCCTTGACTTATGAATAAAGTGTCACTGAAGAATACTGGGGAAAGAAAATATTGGGGGAACAGTCAATGAAGGGTACTGGGACAAGTCAATATCTATATGAGAAATAAAACTATGGCCTCACACCAATAACAAAGTCAATTTCAGTTAGAATTACAGCTATAATTATGAAAGGCAAAACAATAAATATCTGTATTTTATACAATAATACAGGAGAATATTTTTATGACCTTGGATAGGAAAATATTTTCTTAGCAGTACACAAAAAGTATAAACTGTAATGGAAAATAGAGCTTAAACTACATTAAAATTAATTAAAAGTAAGAATTTCTGTTTATCAAAGTCACCATTATGTGTTTAAAGGGTAATCCACCAAGCAGAAGCTACTTCTAATATATATAACCAGAACTGTACCAAACTTAAAAAGAACTCCTATCATACAAGAGGAAAAAAGACATGCAACCCAACAGTTAAACAGGGCAAAAGATTTAACTGAGATTTCACAAAAGATATCCAAATGGTCAAATAAACATGAAAAGTTACTCCACCTTATTAGGAATCAGAGAAATGCAAATTAAAAGTACAATAAGATACGATCACTCACACTTCAGAATACTTTAAAAAAAATACGAAGTACTGCAGAATACTTCCTGATGATGGAACTATAAGCTGGAACAAGCACTTTGGAAAACCATATGGCATTACGTACTAAAATAGAAGATTCATAACCTATATCCCAGCATTACACTCAACTCTACCAGAAATGCATATGTTCACCAAGAGACACCATTTATTTATAATAGCCAAAATTGGTAACAAGTGAAATGTCCATAACAGCATAAATTATATATAAATTGGGCCATATTCATATAATGCAATACTTTTTCAGCAAGGAAAATGAATAACCACAGTCACACTCAACAGCACAGAGAATCTTTGAAACTTAACACTAACAAAAAGCTGGAGAAAAAAAGAATACAAATGGTATGAACTCCAAAAAACAGATGAACTATAGTGTTCAGAGACGCATGCTTAGATAGTTAAGACTTCTAGGGAAAGAAATTATCATACACTTCAGGATTATGACCAAATCTTGGGGATAGTGACTTAGAGAGAGCTCCAGGGGGGAACCTATGAGAGTGTTGGCATGTTTTTAGTTTTTAACTGGGGTGATGGTTGTAAATAGGTGTTTGCTTTGCAAAAAAACCCCCATATTTTGTGCTTGTATATATGAATTATATCTCACGACAAACATCTTAATTAAAGAAAAAAAGAAATTAATCAAATTCTTAGATGTCTTTATACTCCTTGCAGGAAGACTCAATATAGGATCCCTGAGTACTTAGAACCATTTATACCTGCCTACGTCTAGAATAAACCGGATTCATTTTCTAGAATGCACAGCTTCCAATAGCTTCAACTCCAACTCCTTTTAGTTACAGAAACTAAAAAAATTTGTTTAGGAGTGCAAATTATTCCCAATAACCTCTTTACAACTCCTCTTAAGTTCTACTATGGCTATCTTTAAAAATTATTGTCTTTTAAATGTAAGCTCACCCAAGAACAAGAGAACTACTAAACAACCAAACTACATGCTCACTTGCTTATTCTATTGAGTGTTTTGGTATGTTGCAAATAACTGTCTAGTTAAGGAAGGTCTCCATAGTCCTTTCCCAAACCTGACACAGAATAGTAGACAAACTTTCCATAATCTTTTCCCCAGTTTTCCTCTGAGAAGACTGGGAAAAGAGTTATTTCTATAATAAATGAACAACTTTGGCTGACTAACCATGGTCCTGCAGCTGAAACACTTGGGGCACAACAAAGTGGAATCTGTTATCTATTATGTATGTATAAAAAGATCTCTTAGACCTGAACTGTCTTCTAAGCACAGCAATTCGGAATTTATCTCCTTCTTCTAAGACAACCTTGTTACTTAACCTTCAGGCAATAGAACAATGGAAAGTATTAAGTGTTAAGAGCTTTAGAATCAAAATTGCTTATTCTTCTTGGACCCCTTATTAGTACTGAAATTTGGGGCCAATTAATGAACTAGCTGAGACTGCGGCAAGTACTTAAAAAATACGAGTCTAGCTAATCCTGCCTTAGGTACCTGAAAACCAGGTAGTAAGCAGAGATAATAGGTGCCTATAGGTTATGAGAACGACCAATGAGCATACAATGAAAAGAATATTTCTGTTTCTTGACTAGTGAAAGGGGAGGAGAGGGGAGGGGAGGGGGAGGAAGAGAAGGAAAGGGGGAGGTGGGGAGGAAAGGAAAAGAGATGAAAGGAAAAGGAAAATACAAAGCTAGCCTTTTCCTTGGGCTTTATCTTCATTTGTTTATAAGAAAGTTAGATTAGGAAACAGATTAAGGATTTTAAGTATATCTTTTGTTATTCAATCTTATAATCTATCAAAGGAATGGGTCAAGAAGAGCCAACCACTCACATCAGTTAGGGTTGGAATGGTAGTTTGAGATAATTCTTGACCTGCAACCCCTGTGGTGAAGAGTCTTTTATTGACAAGCAGAATTCTCAGGGTCTGTGTTCCTCTTAGGAATTATTTATCTTTTTATATTCTATATACCAAATCTTAGTAGCCCTGCCAAACAGGAATGGCAATGGCCAAAGCACCAACTACAGAAAACATGTGCTAAGAGGATTACTGTGATTTCTAATCACAACCTAATATTATTAGTGGTAACCCAGGCAGGCAATGCACTGGGAGGACCTGCATATACGTGGTGCTGTGGAAAGAGCTCTGAAAGCAGAAAGGCTGGTTACTTACTGAATGCTGGAATCCTGCACTAGTAATCGAGTACTGAGTAAATTATTTAGTGTCTATGAGCCTCATTTTCCTTATCTTTAAAAAACAAGGAAGGGGGACGCCTGGGTGGCTCAGTTGGTTAAGCTGCTGCCTTCGGCTCAGGTCATGATCCCAGGGTCCTGGGATCGAGTCCCGCATCGGGCTCCTTGCTCGGCAGGAAGCCTGCTTCTCTCGCTGCCTCTGCCTGCCTCTCTGCCTGCTTGTGTGTACTCTCTCTATCTCCGGCAAATAAATAAAATCTTTTAAAAAAAAAACACACACACAAAAAAAAACAAGGAAGGTAAATCCAAAGTTTCTAGCAAATTTTTTATGAGCTTTGGCAATTTTTATGGACTTATCATCAATTAATTTTGGGGGCTTAAAAAGTTACTATGAGCCAAGCGGCATGAATGTAACATAAAATTCAGAATCAGAGAAGGAATGGTCTCAGGCAAAATTCTCATTTTCAATAATGCAACACAAGGCTGTTGTTTCAACTCTCCCCCTCATTTAGTTATAATTTAATTTGAAAAACCTTGATAATATATTCTGCCATAGGAATGCTACATGTAAATACTTCTGTTCTAATCATACCATAAGAAAACCAGGAAGCTGAAACCCAGGAGTTGTTTAAGAAATGGTTTAAGCCACTGGCAAATTATCATTAGAAAGAATCATTATGTTGAACATCAAAACTGTTGTTCCTAGGAAATGTTCTTCAATATTAAAATGAACAATTTACACGTATCTATTCAAAAGGGTCTTATATTCTGCTACCTGGGGATAAATAATACACTACAGCATCTTGACATTAGATGTACTACAGGAGTCTTAGTGAGGTTTCACTGTGGCTGAGGTAACCAACTGGTACCACCTACCCTTAACATTGTTCCTGTCTAAAATTACCTTTGCCAGGGAATTCTTGAGAGGTCTTAACCGAGGTCTCAACCACGCTCCTGCCCAAGCATTTTGAAAACTCAAAGAGGATGAGCAAGCCACATCCCAGTCTATAAGCTCTTCCACAATTAAATCCATGTAGACAGGGGCGGACAGCCTCCCCCGACAAAAACACCAATCAAGCTCCAGAATTTTCAAAATGAATTACCATTTGCAACCTAGATGTCTAGTTTGTAAAGAACATGGGTCCTTCTTCAATCAATAAAGGAGAATTTTTCCAGAAATTCAGTCCTCATTTGCCTATTATCCAGATCCTGCAAACCACCTAAAGGGAAGTATTTAAAATAGTTATTCCTATAGGTTCTCAAAGTTCTCAGCTTGCAACAGATTAAAGAACTAGAAAAAAGAGACTAAGCTCATTTTTCTTTATAAAATTTGAGATTATATATCTTAACTTTTTATTCAGTTTTTCAATATAAAAAGCTGTACACTTTTCTGCAAGTACCATGTAGACACTGCCTGCTGTGTTTCTCAACATCTCTTATGTAAAGGTATGAATGATACGCTTATTTAAAAATTTGGAAGCAAGAAAAAAGTTATTCAGAACACTTACTTGCTTTATTGTCAAAGAAAAAGAACCTTAAAACCCATCACTTTTTTTCTTGTTCTCTTTGGTTTATGGTCTGAAATCTAAATTTATGATAAAATGCAAACAGAAATCTTATTTGAGGTCACTAGCACAATTATTTTTTCTCTATTGCCTTAATCTAACTTTTAGTCTCCTACCACTATTACAAGCTACAGGGAATAGCTTTTCAGAACTCCTTAACTTGTGTACTTGGTTTTAACTAAGTAAATAAATACATCATAGGAAGCATCACATAAGAGAAAGACAAACAATCACACCTAGAATAAGACAAGAATTCTAATACTAGCCAATACAACAAATTAAAGGGATCTTTGGCACCTTTCTTAAACTAAACCTTGGGAAAACTGTGAGTCATGCTACCAAATAGATGGTACTTGAAGACACATGTTATAATTACAAAAGTGTAAGTATTATAAAACAAGCATAGAATATGATAAAAGTTTGGAAGAAGGAAGAAAACATCTCAGTCATAAAAATCAGAGGGGTGGTTAAGATGCCTTACTCTCTTTTTTAGCTCTGAAATTCTAGAACTGATTTTTAGCTAGGGAGACTAAAATAGGCTTCATGGGATATCTGTGCTAGGTCTGAAAGGCAGACACCAGATTATACCTTCCAATTTTATGTATAATATATTTAAAGATGTGGCTTAGAATGGCAAGTGGCAAGATGATACAGATGTATATCTATAGAACTTATATTCTAGAGAAGTCTTCTTCCAAATAAATATTCTGAGGTCTGATATTTGAACTGAGTACTTCACTCACTGGTTCTATACTCGCAGAGCTAACCACCAGTTCCACTGCCCCTGATCTGACTCTCCCCATGTAACCTCCAAACCACCCCCAGAAGTAATTAATTTAAAAGATAATTCATATAGCTAAGGAGGTTTTTGTTACAGAATTGTCTGCATATAAAGCTCATAAAATATATTTCACAGAAACCAGTTACATTTTTTAAAGATAAATAACAATAAAAAAAAAGATAAATAACAATCCGATAAAATTCAAGGTTTGACACTCAGATAACTTTTTAACTTAAAATAAAATTACCTGTAGTAACCCTCCATCATCAAACCGTAGTACTTCTATTATGCTCTCCGACTGAATAAATGCTGTGAAGGAAACAAAACATACTATCACTTTACAGAAACATAAACCTGATTTAAATAAATATCTTTTACCTTAAGGTTAAATAAGGTTTAATAAATAAGGTAACCTTAAGGTTACCTTAAGGTTAATAAATACAATTATATATTTTAAAAAACATACTGCTTGAGGTTAAAGAGTGCAATCCTTCAGGATTTTAGCAACTATAAAATACTATAAAATAAAACAAGACAACCTATTTAGAAAGTAGTTGTAACAACCTATAGGCTGTGTAAGCCACCTGCCAAATATATTTCTGCCATACTTCCTGAAAGCACAAAACAAATTCAACTAGATGCAGCTGATTATTTTCACCAACAGTTAACTGAAAATATCACAAGCACATGGAAAAGATCATCAAAGGGTTCTATTACCCAAAAAAAAAAAAAAAAAAAAAGATAAGCTCCTTTATAGCAATAGTCAGACTGGAATCAACAGTCAAGAGAGACTTGGAGGGAGAACAGGCAAAGAAAATGGGAAGGGGAGATTACTGCACTCCAAGAAACTATGTACAATGCAAAGACAATATATTTAAAAAGCTCACATACTTTTGTCATATGATCTGGTTGTTGTACTCACAGATATTTACCCAACTGATATGGAAACTTACGTCCATACAAAAAACTGCAAGCAATTCTGTATAGCAGTTCCATTCATAATCACTCTAAAGTGGACACAGTCAAGGTGATGTTCTTCAATAGACGAGTAGATAGACAAACTACAGTCCCTCCACAAATGAAATATTGTTCAGTGATAAAAAGTAAAATAAAAAGCTATAGCCTGTTTGATTCCAAGTGTATGACACTCTGGAAAAGGTTATACTACAGAGATGGTAAAAAGACCAATGATTTATAAGTGAAGCAAAGGAAATCATTCAGAGCAGTGGAACTATTCTGAAGGACACAGGAATGGAAGCTACAAAGTGCTATGCATTCATCAAGACAGAACTTTAGAGTGAACTTACTGTATGCAATTTAAAAAATCATTTAGGAAACCAGGGGGTCCTGAGATGAAATGAATATGACAAAATAATTTAACTATATTATTACAAACATATGAAACCACCTTACTAAAGTGTGGGTTAGAATGGAGAAAGGTGCTGACATGAGTCATGTGAAAGTGAGTGGAATCTATAAGACTAAAGGTAAAAGCCCAAAAGAAAAAGAAACTGTAAGCACTATACCCTAATTGATAAAGTCATTTCCCATGGGAGCTTGGGTTAACAATTCTCATGTCGCTTCCATGTGTACTGGAACTGAACAATTAAAGACACAGAAAGTGAAAGACTTCTCACTACTGGATTAAGAGTGTATGCCAAAGCAAGGGGAAGAAGTGATCATGATCCATGTGTTACTGAACTGAGTTGGCTACATCTGTAATGAACTCATATTTAGTTTAATATAGATGTATAGAAGTATTCATGTTATGTATAGAAATATTCATAAATATGTGTATATGAAAGGGTTAGCATACACACATATATTTTCTTGCTTTGTCAGTTGAGAGGGCCTAGAAGTAATGACACTGCAGCAAGTGCTATCCATCAAAAAAAACCCAAAAATACTGTACTGATGAGAATTTGTCAAAGGGATGTAAGAATTAACAGAAAGATTTCCCATATAGCCAAACCTGGAACAACTTGAGCAGTACAACAGTGTTGGATTACAGTCCAAAATATAAAATAAATAGCCATGAGTCCATGCTGATGTAAATAAATGGTTGAATAAATAAATGGGGGAGAAGATACAAGACTCCCAGGCAGAATTCTAAATAATTTATGGCTCTAGAAGATGGAGGATAACTCCCCATCTTTTAACAAGTGTGGGATGCACATAGGGACTTCCTTCCAAAAACAGTATGGAAAGGAGGGGAAAAAAGAGTAATTTTACAGTGGAGAAATCTGACAAATGTGACCTCAGTCAGATGATCTAGGTTGACATCCTAAGTGAAATGTCATGCTGACAGTACGTACCCTTCATATGACATAATAAAAATGGTATTTTATCTTTGTGGTCTTCCTCCCCAAATCACATAACCCCAGTCTCATTATGAGAAAAACAGACAATGGTGCATAAACAATGAATTCTGTTACGCTGAAAAGAAATTAATAAAAAATAAATAAATAACAAATTTTAACAATTAAAAAAAAAAAGAAAAACAGACAAATCCCAACCAAGAAACAGTCTACAAAATATCTGAGCAGTACTCCTGAAAACTGTCAAAGTCATCAAAAAGAAGTAAAGTCCAAGAGACTGTCTGTCACAGAGTGGTGCAGCCTAAGCAGATAGGACTACTAGATGTAATATGTTACCTGGGGGCGGATCCTAGAAAAGAAAAAGGAAATTACATAAAAACTAAGGAAATCTGAATAAAATATGGACTTTAGTTAATAATCATGCATTAATACTGGTTCATTACTTGTTTTAAAAAAAGATACCATATTAATGTAAGGTGTTAATAAATAGGGGAAAGGGTGGGAGGATGGAAATTGTGGTATCTTTAAGATGTTTATATAAATCTAAAGCTGTTTTAAAATAAGTTTATTTTGGGGGGCTGCCTGGATGGCTCAGTCAGAACAGCATGTGACTCCTGATCTTGGGGCTGTGAGTTTGAGCCCCACAGCAGGTGTAGAGATTACTTAAAAAAAAAACAAAAACAAAAACACAAACTTTAATGAAATAAAAAGTTGACTTTTAAAAAACAACATTCACTGACTCCTCTTTCTTGGTCTTTGAGTATTCGTCAGGGAAGCAGCTCACTATTTCATCCCACATACCTGGCTTATTCCTGACTAAAGCTGAAAGTCAAGCAGCAAGGTAGGATACCAGCTAATTAGATCACGTTACCTAACTGAATGGTATTTCCTGCCTGCTGAGCATCACTTTTCCCTTGTTTTAGGAACCACATCCCAATTTTATTTTGGGGAAGTCCTGTGTCAGTCTGCTCCACTGCTCATTCCCCATCAGTTCTCAGTGTAGAGAACACTTCCATAAATACTGAGTGCATGAGGGAAATCCCACCTTTTTTGCTCAGATGCAAATACCAGTATTTGCATTTGTTGATGCAAATGATTTCTTTCCTGTTTGTTATCTAGTCCTAGCTTGTGGTTAGGTAAAAGACTCTGCCTAGCTCACCCAGCCCATTACCCTCCCTTCCTCTACCTTTTAACATAAACTGAAATTTAGATGATCCAGAAAATATCTTTCAGTTATACTCCTGTTGAAGACAGATTTACTGATATAAGAACACAATGAACTAACAAGAATTAGCTGAAGAGCCAGATGGTCACAATGGAAGAGACAAAAAGTAGGAGCTCCCAGTTGGAAACTTTCAGCAAGAAAGTACCAGAAACATGATCTATTTGGAGGCTGCTATTAGAGTTATGATATCATGACTATCACCTAACTTCCCATCATCAAGCTATATCAGACCTTTAGCTAACTGAGAACTTTCCTACATAAAGATAACGACAGCAACATAATTGGTTGTATTGTATTTTTAATTAGGAGCTTTTTAAAAAACATGAATTACCTTAGTTGAAAAAACTGGTAACAGCAGCTATTTCATAAAGACCTAAAAGGAAAATACTGTGTCATATATCATCAGTTTCCCTTAAAAGATACAGAAATGAATAGGATTCAACTCAGGCATGAAATAAAGTTAAGATATTTCACTTTAAATGGTCAGTTTTAAGAACTTCAAATTTTATGCCTAGAAAAATACAACTGACACCAGATAAGTACTTAATCATTTAAAGTGTTAACAGTGTTAGGCTGTGAAATACAAAAAGTAACCTAAGCAAGCCAAATTCCCCTGTTTCTGGATTCAAAACCACAACTTACAGCTATTTCCTCTCTTAAGAACTTTCCCCCTAATTTTGTATTTTAAATGAATCCCAGATTGTCCCAATGTTCCCCAGTTCAAACAGCAACCAGATGTAACAGAAATGAGAATAATATCCAATAATTATCATCACTATATTATTATTAGCCTTCAAACTAAAACTATGACACAGACATTAGAGGTTCCATTTTAAAATAAGTAGGCACAATGAGGCTATGCTTGAGGTAACCCAGCAAGAAAAGTGGCTAGAGACAGACTATAAATTTCAGCAAAAGGACCCCAGAATTTATGGTTCTAAACCTATCACTATTCACTTATAAAGTAAATTTGACATTATGACTTAATGATACCTTGAAGCAACCTAATTTCTAAAATTAGGTATATATTTCCAATAACAAGTGAGGAAAGAAGGAAGGGATTTATATTTCTGGCTTTTATGATTTTGTAGGCATTAACTCTGTGAACCTGGGCTCCATAAGATGTACTTTAAGGTCCCTGTATCCGCCCACATTCCCATGATGTCTGAGAGGAACAAAGACATTTCCATACAGTGGAAAAATCTCCATATGTTGGTCTTTAATCACTTTCAAAACAGAACCTTAGAAATTAAGTTTAATTCCCTATTTCATCTAGTAATGAATGACACAAGCAAAATACCTTTGCTTTAAAGGCAAATTTTTCTCTACTATAATTTCTTTCTTTTAGCTAGAGATTTCTTTTCCTGAATGTTACAACCTGCCTGTTTTCACACATCTTCGGAAATAATTGATGAAAACAATCAATGTAAATAAGCAGTAGAAATATGTGTCATATGGGTGTGTGTGTGTGTGCACGTGCGTGTATGTATACCAGGCATTAGAATTCTAGGCTGTCACCGCTGATTCTCTACCTTCTAGCCTTCATGGTCTCCTTACCCATAGGGAAGGAGGTTGGGCTAGTTAAGTGAGTGACTTTTTTTTAATAACCAGGAAGCAAAGAAAGGGCCACACAGGCAGGACTTGGAAGGGCACTCAAATCCTGTGTCAAACAACCACCCTGCCTGGAATATTCTTCTCCTGGCTCATGTCTTCTCCTTCAAGTCTCCCAGAACACCATCCCTGAGCCAGGTTTCCCATGACTGTTCCAAGCAGCTCTCGGTCATCCTCTATCATCTGCCCTATTCTAACTCATCACTTGTTCCTGGTTTGCTTGTCATCTAGCACAAAGTCTGAAAAATGGCAGATAAAAAAACTGGTTAAAATAATGGCATTATTTCAGAATTCATCATGATTAATGATATTATCTTTTACAGTTATACTTGCTCAGGATTTTATTTCAACAAACGATCACTAACAAAAATTTTTAAACATTCTGGACCAGATTTGTGTGAGTCCCTTCTATCTGTAAAGATATCCTGACTGAAACCTTGTTTCTCCCCCTCATTAATTTTCTTATCTGAAGGATGTAATATACACCTAAGTTATCTTCTTCCCACATTAAAAGTACAAAGGAATTTATATATGTCAAATTCTAATTTTACCAAGATCACTCAATATTACCAACCCCTTAAAAAGGTTGTGTCCATGTTATTTACTCCAAATCAAAATATAGATTTATGCAACTCAAATGTGCCAGGTACACACCACATATCCAAAGAGGTGTGGCACATATATTTTCAAAATTAACTTCACAGTTATGATAAAATACCTTAATTAATTTTCATTTTATCCAGAAATGCTTAATTTATATAAAATGATCAATAAACTTAAGTTTTAAAATGAATGTCTGAGAACCACCAACTACTCTAAGCAACAGAAAATCACTAATACACTGAAGCATATCCTACTATGTTCCCCCTTCCCAGCACAAGCAGGAATTAGGGGGAGCACTAGAGGCACTATATAAAACAAGCAGATCAAAATAATAATATAAAGGCTCTTAAACTATTCTGCAACCGTT
>PISX010020243.1:0-36266 GCA_004024625.1 Mellivora capensis | reverse complement strand
GCCCCGCTCGCCCCGCCCCTCCGCCCACGGCTCACTTGCGCCTCCGCACACCCGCCCCTCGTAGCGCTCGCAGTTGACGTTGTCGCACTCGCAGTAGCGCCCGAAGATCTTCTTCTTGGGCACGTCGCTCTGGTGGCACACGCACTGCCCGCACAGGCAGTCCCCCAGCCCCGAGCAGATGATGGAGCTGTTGTCCCGCCGGCAGCTGCCCTCCAGCTCCTGGCTGCTGCGGCCGTGCGTCTGGCACTCGCAGCTCTTCCCGATGTAGCCAGCCTCGCACCTGCAGCGGGAGCGGCCGGGCTCAGGGGCCGAGGGGGACGCAGGGCCCCGGGCCCTGTCCCCCCCCCCGCCCTCTCTCCGCCCCCGCGGGATCGGCTGAAGCCGGCCTCACCCCCTCCCCACCTGCAGACGCCGCACTCCAGGAAGCCCTTGCCGCCGCAGAGGCCTTGGTCCTGGCTCATGTCCCGGCAGTGGCACTCGCACTGGGGGACGACGTGCACGGTCACCGTGTCCGTGAAGCCCAGGGCCCGGATGAGGAAGGACTGCTCCTGAACGCACCCCGAGGCGGTGACCTTCACCTGGAAGGTGATCTGCGCGGGGACGGCCGGGCTCAGGCCAGGCCGGGACGGCGGGACCACACCTGCCCCGTCTGCGCGCCCTGTGGCCTGGACTCGGGGTTTGTCCAGAAGCCCGGCTGGAGCAGGGGAAGGACCCAGCCCTTCCCGGACCCCAGGAGGGGATGCAGGGAAGTGTGGGGGGGGGACAGAGGGAAGAACACAGAACACCCCACGTTAATCCAGGCCTTGGCACCCAACCTGAGGAGAGAGAAGGGCGCCTGGAGTACCAGAGCTGGACCTGCAGGAAGTGGGGCGGTAGCCCCACCGGGGCCTGCCCCGCCCGAGCTGCCCCCACACCCGTCATCTTCTGGCTTGGCCTTAGGACAGGGGTGGGTGTCGCTGGGATATTGTTAACATTCATGCGTTAGAGAGCAGGCTCGGTGGCTTGGGAAAGGACACAGATTTTCTCCGTTTCTGGAATGCTAAGACGCCAGAATCCCACAGGAGGCTCTAAATTCTGGATAAGGAGTTGTGCTCTGACCCCACATAAAGGGTAGGGGACCGCGCCCTGGGGGAACCAGGTGGGACAGAGCAGAGTCCCCGCCCCCTGCACCCTGAAGTCAGCAGCTCGGGCTTCAGGGAGCACCGACCTGTCAAAAGCAGCCATACCCCAGACCAGTTTCAGTGAAGTGCTGTAGGGACACTCCGCAGAGCAGAAACACAATGAAACGTGAAAGAAGCCGTCAGCCCACCGAAGGACTGAATAAACTCCTGAGTGGGTCGCCCCATGGAGGGAGAGTTCCGTAAGACTCTAGGTGCAACCCTGAGCGAGTGACATACTTGAAAGAATTCCAGTGTCCTATTTAAAATCACAAGAACAGGGGCGCCTGGGTGGCTCAGTGGGTTAAGCCTCTGCCTTCGGCTCAGGTCATGATCTCAGGGTCCTGGGATCGAGTCCCGCATCGGGCTCTCTGCTCAGCGGGGAGCCTGCTTCCCCCTCTCTCTCTGCCTCTCTGCCTACTTGTGATCTCTGTCAAATAAACAAAATCTAAAAAAATAATAATAAAATCAAATCACAAGAACAGCAAGTATTTTTGCTGAATATTGGTTCCCAGCCAGAAAAAGGAAAAACTTAATTTTTATGATCATAATAAAATCACAATATTATGGAAGTAACTCCTAGAAATAACCCTATTTCTAATCATCCCTGTGGCCCATGCTTTAATATCTTTGTCAAAGAAAGAAAGGAAGGAAGAAAGGAAGGAAGAAACAGGAGCGCCTGGCTGGCTCGGTAGAGCACCCAAGTTTTGATCTCACGGTCATGAGTTCAAGCCCCACATTGGGTGCAGAGCCTACTTAAAAATAAGTAAATAAAATAACAGCCTTGAAGAGAACCCCCCAAAACCCGAAACCCAGGAATCAGGAAACCAGACCAAAGCCAACCAGGTGCGCGGTGGGCAGAAAGGACCCCCTTCCTTGTCGGTCCGGGCTGGGCTCCCCGCCAGCATCTCACCCCCCAGCATCCGCCCCCAGGGGGCGCTGCCATGCCCCTTCCCGCGTCTACACTGGGGGAGCTTCTGCTTCTCTCCGCACCTGCTTCTCTCCTCAGCCCGTGGGAGGCAGCCTTGCACAAGAAGCGTCCGGTTGCCTGGGGACAGAGCTGGATTGGCCATGACTCTGGCCCTTGTCCTTGCCTGTCCCTGTGCTAGCCGTGGGCCTGGACGCACTCCTAGCTGTCCCTGGGGGAGAACCTTCTGGAAGGGTGGGGCGGGGTCTCACCGGGACATTGATCTGGACGCCGTCGCAGTCCCCTCTGGGCTGGTCCACCTGTGACACCCCATTACTGCAGAAGGAGTCATAGGTGACTTTCAGGGTGCTGGGGATCACGTTGTGGTCCAGAAAGACCCTGGAGGAGAGTTTCTGGGGGGAAAGAGTGGCTGTGGGTTAGGGGGCTTCCTCCCGCTGTCCCCGGGCCCTTCCCGGCCGAGGCGCTGATGCCCCGGCATTGCTCATCCTTCCCTCTGTCCACACGCCCGTGGGGAGCTGGGGAGGCAGGGGAACCCACGCCACGCGGCCCCCCGGGACAGGCTGAGTGGGGGGACCCCAGGGACAGACCAAAGCCACGAGGATGGGGCCTGGCGGTCACCCACCACCACATGCCCTGTGCCTGGCATGGGCTAAGAGATAGGAAAACTGTGTAAATGAATGAGAGACAGAGACAGAGGGAGAGGGAGACAGACACAGAGAAACAAGGAGAGACAGTGATGGAGAGGGAGAGACAGGGAGAGACAGGGAGCTAGAGAGAGACAGAGACTAGAGAGACAGACAGAGCCAGAGGGAGAGACAGAGATCGTCATTGGTGGGTGAACAGGGCCAGTGCTGTGGGTGTGATGACGCAGGAGGGCCTGCCTGGGGGGGTTTGGGCCCCACAAGGGCACAGGAGCAGCCCTCAGCAGTGCCCTAGCTCAGTCCAAGGGCACGTCCCAGGAGCTCTCCGCCTGCGGAGCTGGGAAGCCCACCGGACCGCAGCCGAGGAGGAGGCTGGAGGCCGTGTTTCAGGGAGGGCGGAGGCGAGGGTCGGGCAGGGCGCACACTTGCCATCCCTGGGGCAGGGCCTGACGGGCCGTGGGAAGAGCCAGGCTCTGCTTGCCCAGAACGCCCTCAGAGACCACCCTTCCACAGGCCTGCGGCGGGGGCGGGGGCGGGGGTGGGCCCCCGCCCCGGGGACCCCGTGAGCACCCGGGCTCTCACGTTGTAGGCGTTTTTGATGAGCTGCACCACGTTGCTGGAATCGTCCGACAGCTCCCCGACCGCCGACTTGGGGATGACCTCAGTGAGTTTCTGTGGGGCCAGGAGACCGGACCCATCTCAGCCGGGGCCCTGAGGCCACAGAAGCCATGGCGTCCCCGGAGCGCATAACACCCAGAGGGCTTCCTTCTCGCCTGTAAAATGGCCCAGATCCCCCCCCCACCCATAGCTTATTGCTCAGTTAAGTGGGCGCGTGGTCAGTGGCCCGGGACCAGCCCGTTTCCTTGCCGGGAGCACTCCTCCTTGGCCGACCTCCAGCTCGTGACCTGCTGGGGCGAGCCGGGCCTCGCCGACGCGACCGGGTGTCCCCACCCTGTGGACTCGTAGGGTACAGCCAAGGGCAGAAAATCACAAAATGTGCCGACACCATCAGGAAGGGGTGGGTGGTGAGCATTTCCATACTGATGTAATGTTATCTTAGTAATGACTGTGGGAAGCGGGCTGGGGGTCCCGCGCGTGGCAGGCTGGAGCGTGTGGAAGGCCGACGACTCTTGCCTCCGTGTCCCCTCTCTCTGTTGTCCATAGAAGACCGAATCCTTGCTCTATCTTATGGAACCGATGTTTGGGTCACTTCTCTGCCCCAAAGCCCCCCGTGACTCCCCAGATAGAGTCCAAGTACCTCCACAGAGCCCACAAGGCCTGCCATAGCCCGGCACCAAGCCCCTGTAGCCTCCAGCGCCCTCTCCCCTCCACCCCTGGTGCAGGTCCCCCACCCCCATGGCTCTGGGAAACTGGGCTCTTCCTCCTCCTGTCCCTCCAAGCTGCTATCCCTCAGTGTGGGGCACCAAGGACAGTCCAGCAAATGCTCTCCTTACAGGCTCTGGGTGGCCTCGATGCCCCTCCCCCAGGAGCCCCACAAATCAGGAAACAGGCTCAGAAAGGCCTGGGACCCGCCAGGGCACCGTCCATGCTGGGGCTTTGCGTTCAGATCTCCTGCTTCCACTCCCATCATCACACTGTCCTGCCCCGATAGCAAGTTACCCGAGTGGCCCCTACTGTGGCCTGCCAGGTCCTGCACCCGGTCACCAGCCCTGCCCGGGGCCCCTGTCCCTGTGGTTTGGCAAGCTTCCGGGGCCCACCCCAGGGGTTCTCCTGGGCCCCTGCCCTCCCTCTCCTCTGTGTCCCCTGCAGGGTCCTGTCCTCTCTCAGAGTCTGGAAAACTGACAGCAGGAGCTGCTGGGTCTCTTGGGGCTGGGCTCCCCGCCAGCATCTCACCCCCCACAGAAGTGGCAGCAGGCCCCACCACGGCGACAACTGGGACCAAGGGTGGGGGGCAAGCAGGTGCCCTCACAGCAGCCCAGAACCTAGAGGCGGCCAGACTGGGGGTGCTGGGAAGGCAGGACGGCAAACCCGGGGCCGGACAGCGGGCGGGAAGGGCAGAAGAGGAACAGAAAGATCCCACACTCTGCGGGAACCGAGCAGGGACCGTCACCCCGAGAAGTCCCGACAGACCAGGGTTCCCAAAGCAGAGAAGCAAGTGCGGTCGGCGTGCAGAGCGGGTCCCGGTGGGGACCGGCTCCAGCGCGGGCGTGTGGGGGCGCGTCCCTGTGGAACACAGCCGACCTGGGACAGAAGGGCTGGGCCAGCGTGCATGCGTGTGAACTGTGAACGTGTGAACCCTGTGGACCGTGTGAACCGAGCCCTGGGTCAGCAGAGACACTCGCTGCGCCACAGCGGACATGGAGACTCGGCACCTCGTTACCGTCCACCCGCAGAGCGTCCTTCCCCCGCCCGTGGACCCGCACGTCCTCACCCGCGACAGTGCCCAGGTGCCCACCCACTGCCCCCCAGCCTGCACCCCACCCCCCTGCGCCCTGGTGCCCCTGCCCGCCGCCCAGCTCTGCGCATGCGTCTGCCATGCCCTCGGGTTCTCCTCCCCCTGCTGCTCAGGACCCCCACGCCACCAACCTCGTAAGTTTTCACCATTCTCTTGGTCACCGCAAAGATGGGCTGGATGTTGTTTTCAGCCAGTTTGTGTGCCAGCTGGCCCACCGACGGGTAGTCCTGGAGGGGGGGTCTGGTCAGACAGCCCGGGGTCAGGGACAGCGCCCCGGGCCCTCTGTCCGCCCCACCCGGGGCCCAGAGCCCAGCCCCCCACCCCTGAACAATTCCAGGCTGCCGTGTCAGTCGCAGCAGGTGAAGGTAAGCTCCTGAGACCAGGGGACGCCGACCTCCCCCCAGCCCCCTGGGCCCCCTGTGCCGCCAGCAGAGCCCCCCGCCAGGCTGCAGCCCGGCCCTGACATCCCCTCCCGGGCCCCCCGTGCTGTCCGCTCCTCTGGGGACACGGGGACACGGGGACACGGGAGGGCCACGCACAAATTCATTGCTGCGCTTGTATGTGTTGTCCTCCAGGTGGCAGCGGCCATCATTGGGGGTCAGAATGGCGCCCAGCTTCCCGTCACCCGCAAAGTGGAAACCGTCGTCCGTGGCAAACACCAGCAGCCGAGTGACGTTGCGCCAACCGATTTCCTCCTGGGGAGACGGCGGGATGACGGCCTCAGTTTCCCCCGTGGGCACAGCGTGGTGGGGCAGCCTCGAGGCCGTGCAGGGCCTGTGCCCCGCACCCGCTCTTCCTGGGAGCAGGAGGACCCCTCCCGGGACCAGCCGCGGGACTCGGGGTCCGCAGTCCAGTCCGGATTCCAGCACTGGGGCTGCTGGAGAAATGGCCTCGCACATGGCAGGGGTGGGGGGGTACCGTCGGCTGAAGTACAGCCCACGGCCTCCGTGGCCTCCCCAGCCAGGGACCAACCCTAAGGAAATACCCCCAAAACAGAAAATACCCACAGAAATGCGTATTACAACATGAAACACGGTAGACCGAAGGATGACAGAAACCGAGGGACCTGCAAGGGGACACGGGTGAGACGGGGACGGTAGCGACACGCGTACGGTCATAGAGCAGGACACAAAACAGAACCACGGTCGCTGTGCCTGGGCCCACAGAGGCTGGGAGCCTGGAGTCTGGCTTGGGAAGGGTTAAAGCAGGGGTCATACAAAATAATAATAAAACAAAAATAAAAATAAGTAACAATAACGTTAAAAACAAAACAAAAAAAGGGGCGTCTGGGGGGCACAGACAGTTCATCGTCTGACTTGTTCCCGCTCGGGGTCCTGGGATCGAGCCCCGCATCGGGCGCCCTGCTCGGCGGGGAGCCTGCTTCTCCCCCTGCTTGTGCCTCTCTCTCTGACGAGGAAATTAATAAAATCTTCACAAATCAAACAGCAAAGCCAGGGAGCGGTCCGCACAGTAAGGCCCACAGCATAAACGCAGCAGGCGGGACGGAACGGGGCGACCACCGGGGTCAGTGACGAGGCGAAGGGAGGGCTGCTGCGGGGAGGGCCCTCGACCCACCACTGAAACCCCACAGGGGGGCGCCTGGTGGGCGGAGCCACGGCAGGGGCCACGCCGTTTGGGAGCTGCGAGCACCACACTGCTTCGCGGGCTCCCCCTGCAAGATCGTGCACCGGACTGAGGCGTCGACGGTGGCCCAGTGTCACAGGCCCACGGTGAGATGTGTGGGCGAGCGGCAGGCCCCGCGGCCGCCCAGAAACCCCGGGGTCGACGGGGCCACCCTCAGCGGCCGGCCCCGTGGCTGCAGGACGGAGGTCTGGGGAAGGCCGGGGGCCGGGCTGGGGACAGGACCTCACCAGGCACACGGCGACCTGCATCATGGCGTCCAGCCCGCCTTCGGGGGCGTCCAGGTTTCCGGAAATGAGCTGCTTCCCGACCTCCTTCTGGAACTGGTTCGAGTTGTTGGTGAGCTTCAGCACGTGCCTGAAGGCGAAGGGCGGCTGGCACTCCTTCTCCTTGTTGGGGCACGGGTTCCTCAGCTTCTCGGGGTGCGTGTTGACGAAGGGGAGCACCGTCTTGTCCACGAAGGACCCGAAGCCTGGGGGGCGGGCGGGGTGAGGGCGGGAGGCAGGGGCGGCCCCAGGCGGGGAGTCGCCCGCGAGCCTCGGTTTCCCTGCTGCGGACCAGGGCAGGCGAGAGAACGGGATGGCGCACACCCACATGCATGGGCCGGGATGAGAGGCGGGTGTCCCCTTGGCCCCCGACTTGCACCGGGTCCGTGGGCGGGCACGTGTGTTTGCTGGTGCGACTGTCGTGCAGGTCACAGACCTTCGCGTGGCATGACGGTCAGCATCCAGGCGTGGCCTGGGGGCATGGGGGGGTCCCTGGGAGAGCTTCCCCGCCCCCCCCCGCCAGTGCCCTGCCCTGCGTGGCCGTGGGGAGGCGTGCGAGCGGCAGGGCTGGCTGGGACCGGGGGGGTCGCCTCACCGATGCGGCCGGACTCGGTGATCTCGTTGAGGGCCCGGAGCAGGTCGCCCCCCAGCTTCTTGACGTTGATGAGGTCGTCCAGCATGGAGTAGGAGAGGTCCATCAGGTAGTACAGGTCGATGGGGTAGCCCTTGGCCCGCCGGAAGGTCACGTTGAAGGCAGCCGCCTGACCTGCCGACGGAGACGGGAGAGTCAGGGCATCTGGGGTCACCGACGTGCCCTCCACAGGTCCCGAAATGCTCACGACTGCACCCCGAGGCCTGCGCCAAGTCACAGGGCACCTTAGGAAGGAAACACATTCCCCCACAGAACGTTCCAGACAGACTCCTACCGCTGAGAGCTTGCAGTTCACCCAGCACTGCTGAGATGCAGGTGTGCCTGGCGGCCTGGGCAGCCTGCTCCGTCCCCGCACCAGCACCCCAGTGGTCCGGGTGTAGGCCTGGGTCCCAGCCCAGGGGCAATGGTACAGGGCAGGCTCCACCCCAGCCCTGCCCTGGCCTGTCCCCGTGGTCCTGCTCCTTCACCACGTCCCCGTCCTGAAGGGCGCCTCTTGGAGCCCAGACAAGGTTCTGGGGTCAAATCAGTTTGAGCAACACTGACTTAAACAGTCGCTCAGGTTGCTTGGCTGCAGGACTTATCAGAGCCTTGACTCTGCCAAGCACACCTGGCGTTCCAAGAGTGGGACAGAATAGTGTTTCCCAGATGGTTCCCTTTGCCATTTGGGAAGGACACAGAGCAGACACCGGGTGTGGGGGCATCCTCCTGCCGGCAGAGGGGAGAGGCCCACAGGGGAACTCAGACTCTGTTCTCGAGTTCCCAACAGTCCTCAGGGCTCGCCTACCTGCCTCCTGACCTGGCCACGTGGGCACCTGTGCCACCGGTGGGCCCTGGCACCCAGAGGGACCGACACACATACACGCTGACTCACCCCCAGCCAAGCCCGAGCCTACCTGGTCTCAGGTAGAGTGTCACTTTCTGTGGGGACAGCTGCTGCTGGCTACCCTTCCTGTCCCCCTGGGTCTCAGCCAGGCTCATGGGGTCCATGATGTCGTCAGCCACACAGCCCTTCAACAGGAGCTGCTCCCGGGTGTCACAGCGAACGGAGTCCGGCTCCCCGAGCCCAGTGAAGTTCTGGGGGGCAGTCAGGGGTCAGGAGGAGGGCAGAGGACACGTGGTGGCCATACTGTGGGGGCTGCACATGTCCAACCCTCGGGGTCCTTCAAGGAGGCTGTCCCTCCTCATTTGCACCTGGGGTTCCAGACAGGTGTCCTCACAGTGTGGGGGTGGGTGGGCGCTGGGCGGCTAGGAAGATAGCCGCCTGCCGACGGCCTCCCCGTGAGGCTCCAAGATCATCCCAGTGTGGGAACGGGGTGCTTGCCCCCACTGCCTCCCGCAGCAGAGATGACTGAAGGACCCATGTGTCCAGCCCAGGCTGGCCGGTGGGGTCGCTCAGCAGCCCCAGGGCCAGGAGCAGCCGGCTGGGGCACCTGGCCAGAGGTGGCCAGGGGTGGCCGGGGTGGCCAGGGAGGCCAGCAGTGGCCAAGGTGGCTGTCCCCCCAGCAGCAGATGCTTTGGTAGAGGTGCCCTCCTGAGAGAAGACATGTGGGACCCCAAGAACCCCGGCACACAGGCCAGGACTCCGGGCCAAGCCCCTCACTGTTTGGAGAGGAGTGTGGGGGTCCTGGGCTCAGGGCAGTGTCCTCATGCCCACTTCGCCCCCATAAACGGGGCAGGAGCAGGGCCCCCCATTCCGTGGGCACGGACACCTGTCTCTGCTTCCTTGCAGGAAAGGAGACTTGGGAGGGCAAGACCGCCATACGGGGCCGGCTAGGAACGGCGGGGGCCGCGGGGCAGGGAGGGCTGGCACACCCGGCTCGGGACTCTGTCAAGGCTTGGAGAACTTGGAGAACTTGCAGAAATCAAGTGAACTCCCCAGGGACCGACAAAAGCCTCCCATGGAATCCGCTGGGAAGCTAACGGAGGTTCCGTGGAATCGAGTAAGTTCACGGAGGGGCGGGGGAGCTGCGACCTGCTGGGGGGGCGGGTCACCACCCCAGCCCTGGCTGTGGCCGACCCGCATCCAGGGGGGAGACCACACCCTGCAGCTTCTCTGTGGGCTGCTTGCGGCCGCTCGGAAGGTCCCATCCGAGCATCGCATCGCAGGAGGGAGAAAATGAGGAAGTGTGTGCGGATGTTAGGAGCCCCGCTTCTCCTGAAAAGGAACCGGGAACCTCCAGAGAAACGGGAGTTCCAGGCTTGGGGCGGGGATGTAGGGCTGGGCCTGGGGCGGCTTACTCTGGAGTCAGAAAGTGCTCAAAAGCAGCCACGCGGGGCGTGCTGGCGGCCCGGGGCGGTCTCCCCGCGGCGGCCCCAGCTGGAGCTGCTTGAGCCTCAGATGGCAGCAGCACCTTATAAGCTACGAATGAAATAAAACCCTAACACTCTGTGGGGCCGCTCAGTTGAGACAGAGACGGGGGAGAAGGACCGACTCCTCACGTCGGAAGCCGTTACGGGAGTTTATGCACCCGACGGCACCCCTCGCGGGACTGAGCGACGCCGGCGCAGATCACCCCAGGGTGCTGACGCGAGGGCTGTGAGCCCGACGGGAAGGGAAGGTCTCCTGGCCCCGGCGCAGCTCCCCACAAATTACGGAATCACTGTGGAGGAACAGTGACATCGGCTGAGTGGGCCGAGCTAGTGTCACCCGCGTTGGGACAACGGCGACAGCGAGAGCCCATGCAGGGCTCTGGCCAAAATACAGGAGCTCCTGGCCCCGAGCAGAGGGGACGCCAGGCCATGGACACAGCTGCCATTCTGCCCTGGTCGGAAATGTCAAGGGTGCATGACACGGGCGGGGGCTCCTCTGTCGTGGTTCTGGGAGACAAAAGGGACAGGAACCGCCGCGGGCAGAGCGAGAGCCTGGGTCCTTGGCAAACGCCGCCGAAGGCCCTGTTGGAACAGCTGGAAATGTTTGCGGAGGGCGGGCAGATGGGATCGAGCGTCGGGCAGATGGGATGGAGCGTCGGGGCAGCTGTCCCATCCTGGAAAAGCGGACTGTGGGTCTCCGGCGGGCGCCTTGTGCGTGAGAAGGACACGGGACGTTTTCGACAAACGGACTTCAGGTCTGCAGTCCGCTTGCGAGTGCTCGCAAGAAAATAATAGTGTGTGCACACCCGTGTGGGGCTCCCGCCACGCCTGGAGCGTCGGAACCTCAGGGACCCCCCAGGGCAGGGGGCGGGGTTGGGATCTGGGGGGCTCTGGGGGAGGAGCTGTGGTCGGGATCTGGGGGTTCTGTCCAGGAGGAGGGTGGGTCTGTCATTTGGGGGCCGTGCCCTGGCCGTCCAGGCCTCTGCCCTCCTTCCCAGAAGGCCTCACAGCCCGGCACGACAGAAGACCTCGGCGGAGTTAGGCTCCCCGCGTGGAGCCTCCCACACCTTCCGCACTGAGAGCTGTTCCTCTCGCTTCCCTGGATGCCTCCTCGCGACCCGCGGCCTCCGGGCAGGGCTCCTGCCTGGTCAGGGGGCACATGGCCACCCTAGGGTGGGGCCGGGTCTGTCTGTCCGTCTGTCTCTCAGACAGGCCATTCTCGGGCTGCTCCCGCCCTCCCAGGGAACAGAGCGGTGGCGCCCCGGGTGCCAGCAGCTCCAGAGGCAGAGAGAGGGCGCCCAGCTGGGGGACGGGCCTACGGGGCGGGCGTGAGGACCGTCAGGGGCTCGGCGGTGCCCGGTGGCTCTTACCAGCTTCTGGCACCAGGCGCAGCCAGGGCCTGACTCCACGCACTCCCGGCACGTGCTGACTTTGTACTTGGTGCACTCCTGGCAGAGGGCTGCGGGGAGAGGACGCGGCTCCGTGAGCGCCGGGCCACCCGCACAGAGCCGCAGGGGCTCGGGCAGCAGTAACGGGGGTGTAGGGGAGGAGGGGGGGCCTGCAGGAGGACCAGGAAGGGCAGGAGGGAGGCCGGCGGCTTGGGGCCAGGCCTCCAGGAGCTGCAGAGCGTGGGGACCCGGAGGCCGGGGTCTGGGACGCGCTCTCTGGGGCACAGTCCTTCCTCAGCAGCTGGAACCCAGCCCAGGAGCACGGGGGCGGCCCCCCCTTCTTCCCGGCCCAGGATGTGGAGAACTCACCCGACCAGAGGCCCAGCAGAGCCCCCAGCGTGAGCAGCAGGGTGCGCCGGCGCAGCATGTCCTGTGGAGGGAAGGGGTCTCGGTGACGCAGCGCTGGGCGGCCCCGTGTCCCTCCGCCCTGGCTGGGGAGCACCGAGGTGAGCCCAGCCTCGGCCTTTCCCCAATGGCCTGAGTGGTGTGACGCCCACGGGGCCGCCGAGGACCAGCAGGAGCACACATGTGCGCGCCCATCTCACGCGCACACATCACACATCACATGCACACATCACACGTGTGGGGCTGCACGTGCCAGGTCACGCCTGAGCCCCGGAAACTGAGCGCTGGGCTTGGAGCAGAGCTGCACTCGGCCCAGGCCTCCTGGTGGCCGCAGAGCCAGAACAAGGACAAGAAGTCGCCGGAGCACCTCCCAGATGCCAGGCCCAAGCCAGCCACCGGCTCAGACCCCTGCTGGAGGGCGAGCACACAGAGTCCAGGCCTGCCTGGCCCAAGGCCATGGCTCTAGGTGACCATGATTTTTTTGGGGCACACGTGCTGTCCTCAGAAACCTGGCACCTGCGGTAAGGCGAGGACGGGCTGGGCACAGACGGATCCCGACACCCCCAGAGCCAAGGTCGGTGGGGGAGGCCCGGCGTTCAGGCTCTTATTCTGGGTCCTCAAGGCAGACGGGGGCGCCTTCCGACCCCAGCCTGCTGGGCAGCAGTCAGCATGGACAATATCGCCCTCCCCCTACAGGGCCCCAGGTCGGCGGCTGGGCCCAGAGCAGGAACGCCCCTGCAGGTAGGCACCCCCGTCTCAGAGCTCTGTAGCTGGCTGTGGTCTTTTCATTCGACCTGGAGAGCAGCCTGGTGTAGAGAAGCCAGGAATCAGGGGTGGCAGGAGGAAGGGGCCTGCTCGATCAGAAACAGATCTGCCCACCCAGAAGGTGATGTGAATGCCAGCTCCTGCCCCTGCGGCAGGCCTGTGAGGCTCCCAGGGCTCCCCAGCCTGGCACACGGCCTGGGGAGGGGGGTTAGGAGGGGATCCTCAGGGCCAGCAGAGGCCACAACCCAGGACCAACTGCATGCTTGGTCCCCACCTCGGCCTATGGGGCTCTGGGCTTGGCCTGTAGGTGGGCCCCCCTTTGCTCTCCTATAACACCTGCCTCTGTGCCGGGCGAGGGCGGGGGCTCTGCGTGAGGGAGAATCAGCGGGGGGGGGGGGGGGGGGGGGGGGGGGGGGGGGGGGGGGGGGGGGGGGGGGGGGGGGGGGGGCTGGCAGGGGGGGCTCCTGTGCTTTGAAGCCCTGCCCAGCCTCAGGCTCCCATCTTTTTGGAGGTGACCCTCCTGCTCCCTGGTCCCCACCGAGATTATAATCAAGACCCAGAAATGTCAGAATGCTCCATCCTTCCCGTTTGGGGTCAAAAGCAGAAGCCACACAGCGCAGTGGCTTCCTGGGTCAGAGCAGCGGCCGGATGGGCCTGGGGGGCGGGGGGCGGACAGCTCGGGTTCACACCAGGCCCCATCCGTGCCTCCCGGCCAGGTGCGTGAGGGCTGTGGCCAGTCCCAGCTTCGATCTGGGTCCCTCCAAAGTTCACAGCTGACTGCCCGTGCGGACTTGAGTGTTCCCCCAGCAGCCCTGGGCCCGCCCTGCCACTACCCAGGGCACGTCAGCCTCTGGGGAACCCCGCCACCCTGCCCCGAGGCTGCTCCCAGTAGAGGGTGGGAGGCTCCTTCCCAAGCACCCCAGCCACGCCCATGCTCAGGCAGGGTGAGCTGGTACCAAGGTCCTGGGGCAGCGGCTGCCCTACTCACATTCCTGGGGCCACAGACCGAACCCCAAACATTTCCAACAACCAGCGTGTATGCTCTGTGGGCCCTGAGCACCAGCAGGATGTGGACCCGGGTGCCAGTTCGGCAGGCACACCCCTCCCACCGAGAGGGAGGGACCTCACTTGCTAACCCACAGACTGCGAGGTCCTGACCCTGACCTTGGGGAGCTGGGCGGGGGCGGGGAGCTGCCCTGTCCCGAAGCACTCCTTGCCCACGGGAGCACTAGGGCGGCCACGGGGACGGCGAAGCCACGGGGACAGCTGCACCCCAGCCCGCGCGTCCCCCAGCCCGCGGGGGCAGGATGCCCGGACGCATGGCAGCTCTGAGAGCTCAGAGGGAGGACAGGCAGAGCCCGCAGCCTGTCCTCCTCTGCCCCAGGCAAGTGGGGCAGGCCAGCTCCCTCCTTGCCCTCAGGCAGTGGCAGCAGGCACGTGCCCAGTGGCTGGGACTGGGCCTCGGAGGCTGGGCCTTGCCTGAGACTGAGCCGCACAGACCCAGGGCCCTCGGAGCGTCGTCCTGCGGGCCGGCCCTGCAGCGGGTACCTGGATGGCGGCCTCGCCAGCACGTGCTGCCTTGACTTCCTCCGGGACCAGAGGGGTGTGTGGACCCCGGCTCCGGGTGGGGGACTGGCTAGGAGAGCGTGCGTCTGCAGCAGCACAGGACTGGCCGCCCCGGGCCCTCGACTTGTAGGGACACGGACCTGGGAGCAGGAGGCCTAGGCTGAGCCCGGGGAGGAGGTGGGGAGGGACGCAGGCTCCAGGGTGGGTGGGGCCTCTGGCCCAGCCGCTGGGGCTCAGGCCCTCCCCGCCACCCTACACCCCACCACCAGAGGGAGGGCACCCCGCTCCGCCCACCCTTCGGCCTGGTCTCCCCAGAGAGCAGGGTGGGACCCACGGTGCCTGAGCGCCCTCGGCTGTGAGGACTTGGCGACACAGCCTGCCCGCGGGGGGCAGGGGGGACGCTAGCACAGCCTGGGGCAACTGCCGGAAGTCCTGGGTCTGTGCCCCGCGGGTGGCTTCCTGGAGACCCCACGACCCCAGGCCAAGCACTCTCCCCGACCCAGCCCCACCGCCCCCAAACGAATGCAGGGAACCAGGGGCGCCTGCAGAAGGTCTGGACAGCGAGGGTGTGAGAGCGGAGGGAGCGCTAGCGGAGCAGCGCAGCACCTTCCTTCCCCATCGCATGCACGCGCGCGCACACACACAGCCCCTATTTGGTAAAAGACCAGAAAAAGCGGAAACTTTAGAAAGAAAACACCGTGGGCAGCAGAGGGAGGGCATGAGTCAGGACAGCAGCTGGTGGCAGATCAGGCTTCCTGTCAAAGGGAGGACGGAACAAACACAAAACAAATGCAGAAACAATGAAATCCCCTTTCCAGCGAACCGGGACAAAAGGCAGAGACGGGAGGATCCTCCAGGAGCTCACAACAGCAGGAGTGCTCAGGCTTTGCTGCAGGCAAAAAGCAACCTTGGCTTCCAATAGCCTGACCTCCAGGACCCCGTTAAGTCTTTCAGAAAATCCCTTTAGAAATTTCCTTTTTCTCTGCACCCCCAACGTAAAAGACCAACGTAAAAGAGGAGTCTCGTCCTCGTGCTTCATAAAACCATCTTTTTGCACAGAAAACATGTCAAGAATCCTTTCAAAAGAAGAAGGTTTTGGGCGCCTGGGGGGTGGCTCAGGCCATGATCCCAGAGTCTGGGGATGGAGCCCGGCATCGGGCACCTTCTCCCCTCTCATGCTCTCTCTCTCTCTCTCTCTCTCTCAAATAAATAAATAAAGTCTTAAAAAAAAAAGAAGAAGAAGAAGGTTTTGCAAAAGCACAAACCCTCAGACCAGGTCACTGTCAACTCCAAGGGTTCTCGGCACCTGCAGGCCGGTGGGGCCAGAGGGCCAGTCCCCAGGGGCTTACAAGGGACGTGCCCAATCAGGTGACGGGGCAGCCTGGGGGGTGGGGGGGAGGTGCTGGCGGGAAAGTTCAAAGATCAGAGGCAGAGGAGGGAGGGCGTGGGGGGCTGGGGTGCTGGGGGGCAGGCATGGAGGAGGGCGCCTGATGAGCACCCGGTGTTACGTGCAACTGATGAAACCGTGAACTTCAGAGCCTCTGAAACGAGAAGGAAAAACGATGGGATGCAGGGGACCGGGTCGGCGCTCGGTCCATACTCACCCCAGGAGCTGGACGACTCAGGCCTGTTTCGCGGAGGGAAAAAGCAAATGTGTACAACGGAGCTGAACTAGGCATCAGCCTCTGTTTAAGCCCCAAGACAGCGTGGAGATGGGGTCGTTTCTGCTTTTCACAAGAAAACACAGAATCGGACAGAAGCTGCACACTACGGGTGGGGGTGGGGCTGGACCCACCGTGCTCAGAGCTCAAGGCCCTGGACAGACAGACAGACGCAAGGACAGAAGGAGCAGGGGCCGGAGCAGGCGTGACCTGCGCGTCCTCTGCGCAGCCCCACAGGCGTCTGCGAAGGGCCCCAGAGCAGACCACGGTTCCTGACCGTGGGAACACGGTGGGACGCTCTCCCCGTGTTCATCAGACAAAGAGTATCTCGCGAGTCAGAAAAGAATCGAAATCGCATTTGCAGAGAACAGCCTCTGCCCCGGCGGTGGAAAGCCTGTGCCCGCGGCGGGGACGCGAAGCCGATGCGGTGCGTCTGGCCACGGACGAGGACGGAGGGGACCGGATGGGACGCAGATTCAGATTTCAGGCGGAAAGAGTGGGAAAGCTCTGGAGAGGGAGGTGGAAACGCGCAGATACGGGCGTGCGTCTGAGTCGGAAAACAAACAAAAAGAGCTAAAATCGACAAACCCATCAGAACCTGTTTCCTTGAAAAAGGCAACAAAACTGGTAGGAGGATGGCCAAGGGGCTTCGGTTAGAGCAGTGCGGAGGGCGGCCCCACGACAGTGGGGGACGGGCGGCGCGGCTGTGGCCGTGGCTGCGTCAGAGACCGTGAGTGGGCTGCGCACCAGCCTTCAAAGGGGGTGAGCACAGATGGGGCTTCCCCAGGAAGGGGCCCCTTCACACCAGAGGCCCACGTAGGCTCCGTGTGGGGAGACCATGATGGAAGGACCAGAGGAGCGTGTATTTCCGAATAGGGAAAACTTCTGCGCGTAAAGACTACGGAGGAAAATGTCAAGACAGATGGACCCTAAAAGAACGGATCTGTACCTAAAAAAAAAAAAAAAGAACGGATCTGTACCTAGAACAGAGGAGGTGTAATGAGTCCAATGTCAAAAGGCAGGGCCATTTCATGGCAAGGAGGTGTTAGAAGTCGGGAACAAACAGGCAGATGTCCCTGGGGCCGTGGGTGGGAGCGGTGGTCCCAGCGGCTGACCTCTGGCTGCTGCCCTCTCCGCCCCCAGACGCCAGGGCTGCCTGCCCAGCTGTCCGGCTGGAAAATATTTCTCCCATCGGAGAGGCTCTCCCAGGGGGCCCCCGACAGCAGAGAAAGCGTGGGAGCACAACTCAACTTTCATGGGAATAAGGAAAAGCGACTGTCCCCCAGGTCCCACATTTCTGTCTAGGCGGTGGCACGGGGATGTCTGCACCGAGGGGGGAGCCACAACAGGGGTTCACGCAGAAGTCAGGCTCTGCTTGGTCCCCGACCCCCCAGGGAAGGGGGTTCTGAATCATACATTTGATTACAGCGTCCATGAGAGTTTGAGCTACGGGTCTCCCTCTGTTACAGGGAGGCCTTCTCCCGGGGTGCAGCCAGGTCCCTCCTGTCCCCAGAGAGCGGGCAGCGTCCTCCGCACAGTGGTCTGCAAGGCCCTTGCAGGTCTCGGCGCTCCGTCCCTCATGAAATCTCTAGGCAATGCCCACATTGGCCCAGGGCCTGAGGCCTGTGCCCAGGGCCAGGAGTTCCACCCGCATTTCCTGGAGGCCCAAGGCCGGGGCAAAGCCCAGGGGCCACGCTGAGGGTTCTGGCCCCAGAACCCGCTGGCACCGAAAACTTCTGCGAGGACCGTAGGCTGAGGGGAGCCCCCACGGCCTCTCCTCCTTGTCCACCAGGGTCCCAGGAGTCCCCCACCTCCAGCAGGTGTGGCAAGCCCAGCCAGGGGAGCGGGCAGGACCCCAGCCCGGGGTCAGGGGAAGAGGACGGGGCACCGGGAGGAGAGACTGCTGGATGGCGTGGGGTGCGGCCCTGTCGGCTGAGATCAAGGGCGACCCCAGGGTTCTGGCCCCACCCCCAGGAGACTGGCTGTGAGAGTGCAGTCACACGCCTGACATCTGTCCCCTAAAACCCAGCTGTCCCGTGACCCCTTCACAGCATCAAGCCAGAGCTTGCGACCCTCTGAGAGTCTAAGAGGAGAGGTGGGCCCGGCAGTGGGAGAGCACACACGCACACACGCACACACAACCCCCCCCACAACACACACGCACACATGCACTCACACCTGCACAGCTCACATCCTCTAACACTTACATAAACACACGCTTGCACATTTGTGCACACATGCTCACAATCACACTCACAGGCCTTCACACAGCACGTGCACCCTCTCACACCTCCACACACACACACACACAGACTCTGGGGGGCAGACCACCACAGCCAACCTTGGGGGTGTGGAGAGGAGGGGGTTCCAAGCAGGAAGAGGAAGGCGAGCTGGGGCCCCCAGACTCCCCGCACGGCCCTGGTTCCACCCGCTCTGGCCCCTCTAGGGGTTTCTCGCCTGCCCCCCCAGCCCCCTCCTGGCTCTGCAGGGCCTCAGAGCCCCCACTTCGGGGGCTCGGTAAGTGTCTGGGACTTGTCAAGAGACCCTAGACCCAGTGGAGAAGGACTGAGCCTAGGCCCCGTCCTCCAGCCATGCGCAGTCCTGTCCCCGGTTACAGATGCTCCCGTTGCTCTGTGGGGATCTGGCCAGGGTGGCCACAGCAGTCCCCCTTGCTGGATCTCTGGGAAAGGGAGCCCAGAGCAGACAAGCCCAGGGCAGGTAACGGGGACCAGGTCTGCAGGGCCCTCTCCAGGGCTGGGCCACTCCCCGGGGAAGAGCCCCAGGGCCCAACCGTTCCCCGCTAGAAAAACAAGCCTGGACACAAGGAGCCCCTGTCCACTCACCCCGCTGATGCCCTGGTGACCTCGGTGGAGCATCCTGGCTGGGCAGGGAGGGGCGTCAGCTCTGTTGGTACCCCGGCCGGGCTGCTGCAAGGTCGAGCGGAGGAGCCAGTGAGCCCCGATGGGGAGGGCACGGTGCTTCCTGTTCCAAGCTGCTCTGGAGGAAGTGCTTACATGGGGCGATTGCACCACAGGTGGCCGTCAGACCCCAGCCCCCGCACGCCCCGCCCACGCACGCATGGGTGTCTGAGGAAGACCCCAGGAGCCGCGAGGGACTTGCCCTTCCTTACGCACCTTCCCGTGAGGAGCAGAGTGGCGTGAAGGGAGGGATGAGTACTAGGGTGGCACCCAGGACTCGCCCCTGTTGGCGGAGAGGGCCGTGCCCTGCAGGGACAGAGGACGGCAGACTTGCACGCTGGGACAGGGGCCCAGCCTGCAGACTGCAGCCATCGGAGAACAAGGTGCTGGGACTGAGGGTTGTGGTCATGGAACAAAAAGCATGACAGGGACTCAGGAGCACAGGGACTCAGGAGCACAGTGACCCTGGGAATGAGCCGGTGAGCAGGACCGGACCGGTCCCAACACAGGCAGGAGGACGCAAGACGGATGCAGTGCACAAAGCCCTGGGGACAGAGAGGACCAGACTCCCAGGGACAGGAGAGGCTCCAGACCCCAAAGAGGGGCCCAGGCGACAGGCCCCTGCTGCCCTCGGGGAGCTTCTAGTGCCCTTGCAGGACAGAACAGAAAGCAAGAAAATGCCACGAGGTGGGGGGATTCGAGTGGGGACAGGGGCAAGGAGAGGAGGCACGGATTGATCAGGTAAGACAGATATCTCCAGCTGGAGCAGGATGCGGCACCCAGCTCCCTGCCCTGTGCACCGACGCTCCCCGGAAACAGGCAGACAGAAGGATAGACAGGTCTGACAGGGACACAAGGGGACACAAAGATGAGCAGGGGAGCAAGCAGAAATGAGGAAGCCCAATAACTACAGGTTTTAAGACAGAGGTAAAAATAGTAAGAATCTGAAACAAGGTCAGGGGAGCACGCTGCTGTTTCTGGTATGCATCAACGGACGTTTTGTCAGGAAGTATTTAATATTATATGTAAGAACTATCAAAAAGCCTTCTTAAGGATATAAATAGGATGTATACATCTGAAAAAAAAGAAAATATGACAATTTTTGTTTTAAAAAAGGCAAGAGAAATAGAAAAAATAAGTTTATAAATTAAAACATACAATAAGATATCAGGAATGAGGGTTTTTTCCTAAAGATTTTATTTATTTATGAGAGAGAGAGAAAGACAGAGTGGGGGGAGGGGCAGAGGGAGAGAGAATCCCAAGCAGACTCCCTGCTGAGCGCAGAGCCCGACACGGGGCTCCATCCTACGACCCTGAGATCATGATGAGCCAAAATCAAGAGTCAGACGCCTAACCGAATGAACCACCCAAGTAATCCAGGAATGATTTCAAATGTTCCAGAATATTCCAGAATTTCAGGAATCATAGCACCTAGGAGGGGCTTATCGTCTCCCACTTCGAATAAACAAATTATTGCATCGGGTTTAAAAAATAAAGAGACAGATGAGTTCCAACTACATGTTCTCTATCAAGGGAATGTGGACGGTACAGAATGATTAGAGAATAACAAAGAAGCACAGACTGAGAATGTCCCCATGCCACACCCGCTGCGGCCTCACTAGGTAAAGCAGTGACTGTCACTGGCCACCACGCCACAGAGACAATCTGGGTGAAAGGGCAGTACAAATTTAGACACTACTAAAACAGACATCACGATTGTCACTACTGCATCCAACTTGGACCAAGACTTTGGATCCACTACGGGTTACAGGAAGAACAGGGGACAGAGGCATGTGTTAAATGACACCGCAGGGATGCAACCAGCGAAACCCCGCGAGACAAACCACAAAGTGCAAGGGAGAAGAGTGGGGGAAGGAGACCTGGCTCAGGAACCCTCGGGTTAGGAGATTTAGGAGAAAATCAACCAATCGCAATGTACGGAGGGGGTGATATTAAGAAACTACGGTTGGGGCCCCCAACGGGCTCCGTCGGTTAAGGATGGGACTCTTGATTTCAGCTCAGGTCATGAGCTCAGGCTCCTGGGGTCAGGCCCCGCATTGGGCTCTGCACTCAGCAAGGAGTCAGCCTGATATTCTCTCTCCCTCTGCCCTTCCTACCCCTGTGCTCACTCGCTCTGTCTCAAATAAATACATAAATCTTCAAAGAAAAGTGCTGTTAATTTTCTTAGGTGTGATAGATTTTGTGAGTATACTCAAGAGTGGTCGCCTTTAAGAGTTACACACTGATGGGGCGCCTGGGGGGCTCAGAGGGTTAAGCCTCTGCCTTCAGCTCCGGTCACGATCCCAGAGTCCTGAGATCCAGCCCTGCATTGGGCTCTCTGCTCAGCAGGGAGCCTGCTTCTCGCCCTCTCTCTACCTGCCTCTCTGCCTACGTGTGATCTCTGTCTGTCAAATAAAAAAATAAAAAATAAAAAATAAAGAGTTACACACTGAAGTATCTGTGGAGGACGCGGTGCTGTGTTCCAGATTTGCTGCCAGATAATGAGCGGGAGGAGGGGTGACGGAGGGAGGGTGGGAAAGTTAAGGAGATGTTCGCCTTTCCATACATGTAGGCTCTGCTCCCGGGCCCACAGGGAAGCTATAGCTTGACATTTACCCAAGGTCAAAATGACTCAGCAAAACCTCGAAGCATGGGCTGTACTTTTGCTCCAATTCTGCTCCGAGCATGTACCGTATATTTGCTTCGTTTAAAAAATAACCAAAAAGGAGCATTCCAAGCATAAAGAGAAGAAAAACAAAAAAACCCTCCCTGACTCCTGTAAGATTAAAGTCATGTACACTAAGAATGTTCTAGAATATTCCTGAATTTCAGGAATCATGGCACCTAGGAGTGGGTTAAAGATAAGACAGTCTGTTGTTTTCTGGAATGCACTTCGTTGTGACGGGGAGCTCTGTGTAAAAACACGCATAACTCAGCACCGACGCTCGTCCCCGAGCGCGGTCATCCCCGTGAGCACTCTCGACCCGGGCAGCTGTCCTCGCATGTGCTCCAGTAAAACTCTTCTCCTTTCTCTTTAAAATGTTTAAAAAGTTTTGTTCATTTTGCATCAGCCGTGGGTGAGGCTATAAATAAGACAAGCTTGGCCAAGTCGAAGATTGTTGAAGTACATGTTGAGGGAGCATGGATTCACGACGCTGTCTGTCAGCTTTTGCTTTTACTGTAAATTTTCTGGAGTAAAAATTTTTTTTAACTTTAAAAAGAAGTGTAAATTTGCTGAAGGAGGGTACTTTCAGTTTTGCAAGATGAGAAAGTTCTGGAGATGTTTGCACACAATGTGGACATCTGAACTGCACACTTAAAAATGGGAAAGATGGGTGGTTACACAGTTAAATTTATGTTTTGTGTCTTTTTCTTAATATTTTTAAATTGTTTATTTGTTTATTTGAGAGAGAGAGAGCATGAGCAAGGAGGAGAAGTAGAGAGAAGCAGGCTCCCCACTGAGCAGGAAGCCTGAGGCGGGGCTCGATCCCAAGACCCTGGGATCATGACCTGAGCCGAAGGCAGAGGCTTCACTGACTGAGCCCCCCAGGCGTCCCTATGTTATGTTTTTGTTTTTGTTTTTTTACCACAGTTAAAAAGGAAAAAGTACAAAAAATTCTGTCTATCAGATAAACTTAAATCAGACACTGAAGGTCAAAAGTAAAGGACTGGATGATAGACATATCACGTGCTGGGGAATACTAACAATTAGGTAGAAATGATATCAAAAGGTATATCTCAAGAGGCACCCGGGGGGCTCCGTTGGTGAAGCCTCTGACTCTTGATTTCAGCTCAGGTCATGATCTCAGGGTCCTGGGATTGAGCTCTGCACTGGGCGTGGAGCCTGCTTAAGATTCTCTCCTTCTGCCCCTCCCCTCTCCTCTCTCTCTCTCTCAAAAAAAAAAAAAAAGGTATAATTCAAGGCAAAAGTATTACATGCTTAAGGAATGATGGAGGTGGTGGAATTTATCATCCACAAAGAAAAAATAGTTGCAGGGGTGCCTGGGTGGCTCAGTGGGTGAAGCCTCTGCCTTCGGCTCAGGTCATGCTCCCAGGGTCCTGGGATCGAGCCCCGCATCGGGCTCTCTGCTCAGCGGGGAGCCTGCTTCCCGCCCCCCTCTCTCTGCCTGCCTCTCTGCCTACTTGTGATATCTCTGTCAGATAAACAAAATCTTAAAAAAAAGAAAAGAAAAGGAAAAAATAGCTGCAAAACACATAAAACAGAAACTGACAAACACATAAGCCAAGGGACCCAGATGCAAACGCAGCAAACGTCTTTAATGTCCTTCTCTCAGAAATGAACAGACGAAACAGACGCGGAGGAGGCTTGTGAAGACTTTGAGGGCAGCGACCTCTGTAACCGATGAGCAGATCATGTATTAAGCCACAAAGGACATCTCGACATGCTCTAAAGCACAAAGGTCACAAGGAGGCAAATTCACGGGCACAGTATAAGAAAATCAGCTTTAACCAAAGGGTGACATTAAAGAAAAACCCAGCATCCTGAGACACTGGCAGCAAACCTAACATGGGATCGGTAGACAGACCACGGGATGTTCGTACGGTGGGATAATGCGCGGGAATTTAAGTATTTTTCTGGAGCTGTGTGTATCCGCAGGACACATCCCAAAACCTTGACCTTGAGGTTCTCTAACGCACGAGTTGCAGAAGGTTGTATGGTGTGCCCACGCAGCCCGCGTGATGCTGGAGACACCCACGTGCCCATGAATCCTCAGTTCAGGACAGTGGTCACCTCTGAAGGCACAGGGGACAGCGGTCCTGGAAGAGGAGTGCAGAGACCTTCAATTTTACCATTTTAAGAAGAAAAAATGCTGGGCAAAGTAAGGTAAAACATTACGATCTGAGAGACTAGGACGGTGGGTTTGTGGGTATTGATGATATTGGTCTTCACACTTTGCTGTAGTCTTGAGATTTTTTTTTTTAAAGAACTAACAGAGTGACTACAAATGAGCAAGAGGAGTGTGGGGTAATGGAAATGTGCTAAAATTGGGCTGTGGTGATGATTTCACAACTCCGTAAACTTGCTAAAATCATTAAGTGGTGTACCTAAAGTTAGTGAATATAGGCATGTAAATTCTACCTTAATAAAGTTGTAACAAATGAAACAAAATGAAGAATATTTAGGAGTAAAAAGAATTCACCAGCAACTTCCAGTCCCTCCTGAGACCAAGCAAGCACATCCCACTCCATCTCCAATCAACTAAAAATATCACACAGAATGAAACAGAACAATTTTCTGAAAGATAGGGGAGAGAAATCGAAACTTGATGAAAGACTGATATGGGGGTGTCCTGCCCCCAAAACCGCTGGCTTAATTCAAGGTAGCCTGCACCCCAGAAAAGCATGGTGCATGTGGCCAAGAGAAACCCTCCTTTCTGAACTCTGGGCTGGGAAGGGATGCCCCGATGGATAGAGAAAGAGGGAGAAATGCCTGCTTTTCTTTATCCTAGTCTTGCCCTAGAGGCAATTCCTGCCCTAAACCTGTGCTCCCAATAGGGTAGGAGCAGCAGAAGATTTTATTTTATTTTATTTATTTGATTTGATTTGATTTGATTTGATTTCAGCAGAAGCTACTGCAATCTTCACTGTGGCCCAGGGTAATGTAGCCACAGGAGGTACTCGGCAGTGTGCAGGGACTACAACTCCCACTTCACAGCCAAAGGAGCGGGAGGGAGGCCTCTGGAGGCCGAGAGTGTAGGGGATAAGAAGGAGGTCTAGAAAAAGATCCCATGAAGCTTAGTATGATGTTCCAGACTCACTCTTGAGCTGGACACGTGTGGAAAGGCTTTGAGCATTGAAACATGGTACAGACCACTGCCAAGGTCAAAGACTGGACCCAGGGGCATGCAAGTGTGAGATGTATCCAAATAACACTGGGAAGACTGTGAAAACTGATCTCACGTGGGAACCACAGCCTACAGGAAGCAGGTCTGAACTTGTGGTCTGCTTCTAATCAGGCTGACCTGACAGCAAAAACAAAATGAGCAATGCTGGAGATTTTGATAGGATCCAGAGACTCATTAAGTAATACTCAAAGTGTTCAAAATACAATCCAAAAGTACTCACATGACAATAACACCAAAGAAAATCTCAAGAATTTGTAAGAGAAAAAATAATGAGCGATACTAACTCTGAGATGATCCCAGTGTTGAAACTATCACAGAAATCATTTAAATCAGCCGTCATGGATACGCTCCATTAAGTAAGGAAAACACTCTTGAAACAAATACAAAGGTAAAAATTTTCAGCAGAGATAAAAAAAAAACTATGAAAAAGAATAAGAAGGGATTTAAATTAAAAATACAGTAACAGAGATAAAAAAAAAATCATCGAATGGGCTTAATGGGAGATGGAGGAAAGTAAGTAAACTTGAAGACCATTATGAATGACAAAGAGAAAAAAGAGATTGGCAAAGACAGAGCCTGGGCCCCTGCAGGATACCATTTGCATTATTGAAGTCCCAGAAGGACAGAAGTGAATGGTTGATAGAAAAAGCATTTGAGGGGCGCCTGGGTGGCTCAGTGGGTTAAGCCTCTGCCTTCAGCTCAGGTCATGGCCTCAGGGTCCTGGGATTGAGCCCCGCTGGGCTCTCTGCTCAGCGGGGAGCTTGCTTCCTCCTCTCCCTCTGCCTGCCTCTCTGTCTACTTGTGATCTCTCTCTCTCTGTGTGTGTCAAATAAATAAATAAAATCTTAAAAAAAAAAAAGAAAATGCTTGAAACCAAGCAGAGAAAAATGACACATTCCATGCAGAGGAACAAGCATTGAGTAGCTGCAAATTTCTCATCAGAAACCATAGAGGCAGGGACACTTGAGTGGCTCAGTGGTTAAGCATCTGACTCTTGGTTTCAGCTCAGGTCATAACCTCAAGGGTCATGAGATTGAGCCTTGCATCAGGCTCCCTGCTCAGTGGGGAGTCAGCTTGAAGATTCTCTCCCTCTGCCTCTCACTCCACTCACTCTCTCTCTCTCAAAAATAAATAATCTTTAAAAAATATCATAGAGTCTGGATACAGCGGCACAGTGCTCAAAGGAAAGGGCTGCCAGCCTTGGATTCTACTGCAGCACTCTTACTCCACACAAAGGAAGAAGTAAACACATTCTCAGATGGAGGCAAAGTGAGAAGATAGTCTCCAGCAGATAAGCTCTAAAAGCAATCTTAAGATTTCAGAGGGAAATGATACTGGAAATGTGGATACTGAGGAATAAAGACAGAGCAACAGATAGGGATAGAAGAAGAAGGAAGAGGGAGATGTACCACAGAAATGTTAATCAGTGGAAAACAGGGAATTACTATGCTAATTTCAATCACAGCAGCTGTCACAGCAGTGAAAACCATCGAGAGTACGGTGGGGCTTTACGTAACAGTAACGGGATGATTCCATGAGATGTAAGGTTTATAAGTGGGCACACACCTAACGACAGGCTCATGGCACACAAACACAATAAGAGCTGAAAGGAGAATGGGGCAAACGCACACTTACAACTGCAGTTGTCGATGCCCCTCTCAGCAGTCTGTTAGAAAGAAGGAGACAAGTGCAGCAAGCACACGGCAGACCTGAAAACACGTCAGCCAGCAGCCGCAGGGTGTGCGTGGCACCTTCACCAGGGAGGACAGACTCCTGCACACATCCAAGAGAACCGAAATCACTGCCAGTATGTTCTGTAGCCATAGTGGAGTTTAACTAGAAAATAAGCAACTGGAAAGACGTAGAGAAATCGCTGAAGAGACAACACACTTCCGAAAAATCTGTGGGTCAAACGGAAGCCTTCAGGTAAATTAGAAAATATTTTGAGGGGCGCCTGGGTGGCTCAGTCATTAAGCATCTGCCTTCGGCTTAGGTCATGATCCCACGGTCCTGGGATTGAGCCCTGTTTTGGGCTCCCTGCTCGGCAGGAAGCCTGCTTTCCCTCTCCCACTCCCCCTGCTTGTGTTTCTGCTCTTGCTGTCTCTCACTGTGTCAAATAAATAAATAAAATTTTTAAAAAAAGAAAATATTTTGAACGGAATGAAATGATATGCTGCCCGTCGTACTATGGGATGAAGGTAAAGCAGCGCCTAGAGGGAAATTGATGGCATTACGTGAACGTACGAGAAATTCAACAACGTGAGTGAATCCCAAGCATTCTGCAAGTGACGAAAGTCAGAACAGAGACTCAGTGGGCACTGAGAAGACAGACACCAAAACCACATGAGATACCATTTCCCATGGGGGCAAATTCAGAAAGATGGTGAGGTAATGGGGGGGTAGTTGGCGTCACTTATTTAAATGGTTAATATGCACACCATTTTTTCTTCCTGGTAGCTACGACCAGGACCACAAAGTGTCTGTTTCTTTATTGGGTCATTAGCATCTATAATGTAATTAACTTACATCTAGTAATGGGGAAACGTCTAGGTCGACCATGGCACATCCAGTCTCCAACACCATGGAGCAGCCGAGACCAGGGTGTGGTGCCAGTGACTAGGGCAGCGAGGTGAGAGACAGGGAGTTCTGGGGTGTGTGCCAAGGGGTTTCTCCATCCAGGAATAATGGTATGAAACAGAGGAAGTGATGGTCCAACCAGCGGAAGCCTTTGTGGGGCGTGAGCATGAGAGATGAGGCTTGGTGTTTTATTTTATTTGTTTAAGATTTTATTTATTTATTTGAGGGAGAATGAGTGAGAGAGAGCATGAGAGAGGAGAAGGTGAGAGGGAGAAGCAGACTCCCCAAGGAGCTGGGAGCCCGATGTGGGACTCGATCCTAGAAGTCCCGGATCATGACCTGAGCCGAAGGCTGTTGCTCAACCAACTGAGCCACCCAGGCGCCCGAGGCTTGGTGTTTTAAAAAAATCTGAAGCCAGGGGTGGAAGAACAGAATTCTGGGAATAATCTTTTCCCCAAAGTTGGCCAATCAATTCCATCTGTGGTCACTTTCCTCTAGCCTTGTTGTAAATCAACTCCGTTTCATCAGGTGTTCGTTGAGGACATGTTGCCTGGCCCAGTGCTGTGTTAGATGCCCAGAGGGCATGCAGCCTGCGCCCTCCAGGACACCATGGCCCAGTTCAGGGACGAGCATGTCACAGTGCTATAAGGCAGAAAGAGCGGCAGTCCTTCAAATTATTCTGGGCATGGGGTGGGGGGAAGTGGGCAGCCTAAGTGATGTAAAACAGAGGAAGAGACGCAAGAGGCAGACTCTTTCCATTCCCTGGCTGTCCTGAATGCTGGCCTGGGCACCTGCAGCCCCACTCCCCACCCCAGCCACATTCCCACAACGCACAACACTAAGAGGACTCGAAGATTAAGAAACAGTTTAATGATGGCCAGTGTGAGGCTCCCTTTATAGAGAGTCCAGGCACGCTGTGGTGTCTTAGCCAAAGCCGGGAAAAGTCTGGAGAGCGAGGCAGCACAGCCCACGGTGCTGTGCGGGTATGACGAGCCCGGCCTGAGAACGGGGGACCCACTCATCAGAGGAGGCACCGGGGAAAACACAACCCAGCACTCAAAAGGCAGAAAGCAGGGGCGCGTGGGTGGCTCGGTCTGTTAAACGTCTGACTCTACATTTCGGCTCAGGCCATGATCTCAGGGTCCTGAGATCCAGCCCCAAGTCAGGCTCTGCGCTCAGCTGGGAGTCTGCTGGGGCTTCTCTCTCCCTCTGCCCCTCCCTCTGCTTGAGCAGTCCCCTGCGTGCTCCCTCTCCCTCTCAAATAAATAAATAAATCTTAAAAAAAAAAAGGCAGAGAACAAGCTTGGCCCTTGAGAGGGTGCCGTGACGTGATGGCATTCAGGCCAACAGCAGGGCTGTGACAGCACTTCCCGGCTGACACCCTCCTATCCTGCATCCCTTGACGACTTCCTTCTGCCCTAGCTCTTGCCTTTTCGTGACCGCTCCCCGATCTTCACTTTTATTTTCCTTTTAATTTCTTCCTCGCAGTAACTTCCTTCTGCAATGTTGATTCAGCTGCTGCTCCCTTTGTGGGGCGTGAAGGGGGGGGGGCAGAGGCAGCTGCAGAGGCGCAAGCTCCCGCGGGGTGGGCAGAGCTGTCTGCCCCGGCAAGTGCTCTGAACGGTTCTCTCACTGGAGCCCCCACAAATCCATACCAACAGGCAGAAAGTCACACTGCCAGGGCGACAGAGATCCTTACTGTAATCCAGGCCACACGGGTGCTAGGGTAGCCAGGCGAGCGTAGAAGGTAGGGAAGATGTTTGAGGGGCTGGGCCCTTTCCAGCCACCTACTGTCCTGGATGCTGGCCTACGTATCCTCATTCCCACTTACTACCCAACTACCACCTTCATGTCAAGCAGAGGGCCTTTTCTCCTTAGTCTTCCTCTTTCTGGCTTCCTCCTTCCACCTTGGCTAAAGGAAAGACACCCTGAGGAGGCTGGGGCAGAGGCTGGCCCATGGCCTGAGCAGGGACAGCCCAACCCTCACCAGAACAGAAAGATTAACCAACAGACCTGACTTTGTGGAAGGTCACACCGAGAACCTGTTGGAGGGCAGAAGACTTGGCTCCAGCAAAGGAGATTGAGCCAGAAAAAGTTAAGCAATTATAGACTCTGGGGGAAAACCAGAAGTTGTATAAGGAAGAAAATGTAATTCTAGAATGTTCCCTTGGCTCAGTAGTGCACAGTTACATCGTCAGAATAAGCAAAGCCCTGAGCCCAGGTTAGAAATGGAACTGTGGGAGGGCACCTGGGTGGCTCAGTCAGTTGAGTATCTGCCTCTTGATCTCAGCTCAGGTCTTGATCTCAGGGTCATGAGCTCAAGGCCCGTTTTGGGCTCCATGCTGGACATGGTGCCTATTTTAAAAACAATAATTTAAAAATGAAACTGTTCATTGTTCTACAGAGATGTGATGGGCGGGGGCGTGAGGAGCTAACATCCTCATTACCACAACAGGAAGGTCATAATGCCTTCCCGGTCCCCTGGAATCTAATTTCTCCTTTCAGTATGAAGACCGGGCTGACCGGTGGGGGTCCCAGTAGGTCAGGCGAGCCACCTAACCCTAACCCCAGTCCCAGGGTCATCTCTCTCCTTACAGTACCTATTGAATCGTCATTTCCTGTTCAATTTGTCATTTCTACCAATGCCAAATAAAGCCCCTTTTGGACATATTTAGGGACGTGTGCCCACTGGAAGTCTCGGCTGCCTTTGTCAAATCAACTTTGTGCCTTCCACTGATTAAGGAACTCAGTTCCCATGTTTGCCTTCTAGGCTCCTCTGGCCGTAGGGGTCTGGTTTGGAGGCATGGACGCTGAGCTAAGAGAGGAGCATGGACTTGGGGTCCAACAGGCAGGCCCACTGGTAGTGGTAGTCGTCTCCAGACAGCCAATCCCTTTTCTTCCCTGGGCCCCAGTTTCCCTCACGCCCCCTTCCACTGTGAAGACAAATGAAGACATATGAAAGGGTTCCTCAAAGGGCCTGACACACATCGCAGGTGCCCAATAAGTGTGAAGTTGCAAATCATCAAAAGGATGGCAGCCACAAGATCCCAGGAAGCACGGAGCTCTCAATCAAATTACAGCCGATTTTTTTTTCTTGAGGGGAGTGTCCATACCTGGAGTTATAGAGAAATTTCTTTTGGGGATACCTGGATAGCTCAGTTGGTTAAGCATTGACTCTTGATTTCGGCCCAAGTCATGATCTCAGGGTTGTGAGATCGAGCCCCGAATCGGGCTCCGTGCTCAGGGCAGGGTCTGCTTGAGCTTCTCTCTCCCTCTCCTGCTGTCCAGCCTCCTGGCTGTGGTGACAAGCGGTCACTTCTGGCCTCGGGCTCTGTGCCTGTCCATGAGGTCAGTGATCACTGGCCTCCCCTCCGTGGGTGTGAGGTTATGGGCCGACGGGGACAGAGAACAGGCCCCGGCCCAGAGAAAGTGCGGGAACAGCAGGCGGTGTGTGTCACGCGGGGGGCTGCTGTGGAGGAAACTGCCCAGTGGCACCAGGGAAGCCTAGGACCCGCCGCACGTAAGCGAGCTTAGCTGGGCTCAAAGCAGGCAGAGCCCGGCTCCACACCAGTGGCTCTCTGGGGAGGCCGCTGGACGGGAGAGGAGGAAGTACACGCAGGAACCTGGAAATCCCGGCCTAAGCGCTGGGCAGGGTCCGTGTGAGGAAGGCAGACCCCGGGCGCACGGCCAGCCGGCGGATCTCTATCCTGATGGGGGCGGGGCCCACGTGTCTGTTTCACCGGCTCCAGGGGGCCTCAATGGGAGGCTGGGTCCGGAGCCCGGAGCAGACTCTGAGCCCCAGGCTGCTGGGCCTGCATTAGGAAGGCACTTGGTGCTGGGGAAGAAGGACGGGAGGACCTCGGGGCCCGGGACAGAACCAGGATCCCATGAAGCTGAAGTCAACCCTAGGGGCCTTTTTTCTCTCTCCAAAAGCTTCTCCCTTGGCCTCCCACACCAGTTTCAAGACTCCTCCCCCGCAGAGGAGATCCAGGCATTTCATTCTGCTCCCCAGCTCCCCAGGAGCCCCAGAGGTCGGTGTGCCTGTGCCTGTCCCCCCTGGGTCCACATCACCCTTGTGGGCAGCCAGCTGGGTCCAGGGGCCTCTTTTCCCGGTCTCCCATGAAGTGCTGCAGCTTTGTTTACCTGCTTCCCGTCCCCCACCTTGGCTCGGGGTCCCAGCGGAGAGCTCTCCCACAAGAAGCTATCCAGAAATCTCACCCTCCTTCACCTGGGAAGCCCTTGCAGGCTGGGGGCAGCCTTCTCGGTCTTCTTCCTGTTTTCTCTCTCAAGAGAATAGCAGCACCTTCCCAGTGTGGGGCCCCGTGGTCAGTCTTGCTTCTGGCCCGCAGAGGAGCAGGCAAGTGAGCAGTGCTGGGCCACTGGGCTCTGGGAAGCCCTGACGGCAGTTCCAGGCCCCTGCTGGGCAGGTGGCTGTGAGGCCTTAGCCCAGTTCCTGAAAGTTGGGGGTGATGCGTCCGCCTCTCAGGGCACTGGGATGAAGAGCCTGGAAAGGGGGAGGTAGGGCAGGGGTCAGGGCCGAGCGCCCAGGGCCCTGCCCACTAGGGCTGGTGAATAAGATACAGCAGAGGGGTAGGAGAGGAAAATCCCATTCCTGTGGCCAAGCACCCAGGAGCCGCCTAAGCTGGGGTGAGGCTGAGGTTGAGCAGGGGGTGGGGGGGGTTGGAACATTTGCCCTAATCTGGGTGTGACCCTGGCCACCCTGGGAATTGCCCACTGAAGATCATATGGGTAGGATGGGGGGGGGGCTGGACTGAGACCCAGGGCTGTGTGGGCTCCAGGGAGACCTAACCTTTCTCACACCTGAGCAACATGAAAATTTCAAGTTTTTAAAAAGGCTGCAAGACCCAGGCAGATGGGGGAAAGGCACTGGGAGGAACTGACGTTCATTGCCAAGCACCTCTGAGCAAGGGGATCAGAGGGATTTTAGCTATTTAAAGTAGGTTTCTGTATTTTCCAAAGTGATTCCGACAGCCACGTATTAATTCTATAATCGGGAAAGGACGTTAACTATAAACTGAGTTCATCACACCCTCAAACGTCGGAAGCGGCTCTCTGCCTAGCTCGGGGGAGGAGGCCAGAAACCCGAGCTGGAAGTTTGGGGCCTGGGGCTCTGAGGCCGCCCCCGGAGGGCGATGGCGGGCCCCACCCCGCAACCCCTCGCGGCAGAGCGCGCTGGCGAAATCGCGACTTCCCCGGGCCTCTTCCTCCCACCCCTCTCTCACCACTTCCTCCAGTCAACCCCCGGCATCACGCAGTTATTTTTACCCAGAAAGTTTCCAAATTCGGGAACTGCACAGCCCCAGAGCGTTTGCATCTGAACTTCCCGTCGCATTCCTGGGCGCGGACAGGCGCGGACGGTCCACCCCGCAGCCGCGCACGACCTGGGGCCCCGCCGCACTGTCCAGGAGCCACGCGGGAGGCGCGCTGCCCGATGCCTGGAAATTCCCCTGGTTACGGGGAGGTTAAGAGGACAGCGGTCCCGCAGAGATTCAAACTCATCGTTTTAGCCCCTTAAGTGCCCGAAGCAAAGCCAAAGGTCACGGGGGTGGAGCGACCACGAACCCAGCTCGCCGCTGTCGGCCCAGCGTGGCACGTCCCCATCCTCCGCGGACCCGGGTCGCCTCGGTAGGGCGGTACGACCAGGAGGCAGCGGCGCCCAGGGGCCGACGCGTCTACGGGGCTGTGCCCTCTGGGTCGCGGAGAAGGTTCTGGGCGTGGCCTCGGCGCTCCTCGCCCAGAGACCAGGCCAGGCGGAGGACTGCGGGACCTGGCGCCTGCCTTAGTCTCCCAGTTTGTAGCCTGGCGATCGAGCGCACTGCGCGCCCAGTGGGGCAGGTGTCAGCCACACGCCCTGCAGCGTGGCATCTCCTTCCCAGAGTCGCTGGGTCCCGGACGCTGGGGAGGGTCCGGAAGATGGAGGAGGGGTAGGGAAAACGCCCTCCCGTCCCTTCGCCCTCCAGCACCCGGGCGGGGCAGGATGGGCTGGGGCGCACTCAGGATTTCGGCCCTGCCAACCCCACGCCGACCCTGAGCCGCGAACCAGGCCACATTTGCTGCCTACATTTGCAGGGCCCTGGAGCCCACTGAGCCAGCTGCTGCGGGCGCTTCTTCCCAAGAACCCCGCAATGGCACCCCCGCTGCGGAGATGGGGAAACAGCCCCAGAAGTTCCTCCCTTGCCCAAGTCAACCCCAAGCCTGGACAGCTCCCCGGGGGCGCGCGCAAGGACCTTCCTGCCCGGTGTGGGGCCTGGGGGCACCCTGAGACGTGGACTCAGGCCAGGAAGGGGTTGAAGGGAGCAGAGTGTGCAGGGAGAGGGTCAGAAACGGGCTGAGAGGACCCATTCCCAGGGCTGAGTGAGGAGCGTTGGGGCGAATTTATCTGGAGCCAGGTTCGTCCAGGCTGGTGGCCACCCCCGCCCATGACATCCCGGGAAGGAAGTCCTGACCCTGGCCTTGGCGAGGGCAGGGTTAGGGCAGCGGCCTAGGGCCAGGTAGGGCTGGGAGTCCAAATCCCGGGGCTGTGACCGGGCGCGGGCGGCGTCAGAGCTGCAAGGAGCTGCCCGACGGGGAGCGGTCGCTGGCCGCCGTCACGCGCAGCCTGGTGGGGTCTGCGGAACGGGTTCTTCACTAGGAAGTCCCTCACTGAGGGCCCGGGGGGGGGGGGACAGGGAAGGGCCGCGGGGGAGTCTGCACCTCCTGGGGTCCATCCTTCCGCGGCTGCGTGGGACCCCAGGCCTCGGCGGTCTGGAGACGGCCTGTGCGCAGTCCGAGGGCGGAGGCCGAAGGGGCTCCAGGCCCTGGGGAAGCGGATTCTCCCGCAGCCCCACGGCGCCCCAGTTCCCCCCCCGGAAACCCAGAAGCCCAGGGTGCGCGCAGAGCGGGCCGCGAGCGCCCTCGGGCGACAGAAGAATGAGTCAGAGGAAAAGCAAAGAATCCGGGTCCCCGCTGAGCGCTTCGAAGGGCCCAGCGGCTGGGGCGGGGCCTCCCGGGCCGAGAGCAGGGCGGGGCGGGGGCGGAGGAGGGAGGGATTGGTTCTGTTTTAAGATTTTCACTACATTTTCGGGTGGAGATGGGGAGATCCAGCTGCAGATGGAAATGTGAGGACAGCAGGGTCGGGCGTGGGAAGTGTGGACAGGAGGAGGTCAGCCAGGGGGACCATGGGGCAGATGGAGAGAGAAGAGGCCCCAGGACTTTCGAAAACTCCTAGCTGATTCATTTTGTTGGACATGATTTTCTCTGTGTGGAGAAAACTTGCACTGCACAGAAGAGGCAAAAAGCAGGCCCTGAAACTGAAGGTGTCCCCCGCCCGGGGCTGACCGAGTGCTGAGTGCCCACCGCGCTGCTCACGGCCTCGCAGGAGGTCCTCTCCAGAGGAAGCCGGTCTCCTTTCCACCGACCCGGCTGGCAGATGCTGAGCAGAGACCCACGCCGGCAGCTCTTACAGCGTGGGGATGTCAAGCCTGAGAAGGTCTTCCGGGGTTTCTTCCCGGGACATTTCTCTGTGGCTTCAGCCCAGGTCCATGCTGTGAAGTCACACACACACACATGTATGTTCATACACATGTATGTTCAGGTCTGGTGTCTCCTTCTGCACCTATGAACCGCCTGGTTCCCTGTTGGGCAATTCTGGAACGGGACCGGTCGGCTCCTGCACAGCCTGGCCAAAGACACCCTGAAGGGACCTGCTCTCCCCCCAAGTCGGACGTGCCCACTTGCCATAGTCCTGCCTTTTCTAGCACACTGTATGCTCAGTAAAGCCTTGAATACATAAACGGACACAAACTCCAGCACCTTACGTGGCCTTGAGTCCATCACAGACCCCACCACCTTGGCCTTAAGCAGCTGATGTGGTCATCTGTCCAGTGTCCTGCTGGGGAGTACTTCTGTGTCCCTCCTGAGCAGCGGCGCCAGCCCTGCCTGCAGCTGGCTCTTCCTTCCCAAACGTCTGTGTACATGGGCTTCCACCCGGCTCCGGCCGCGGTTGAGCCATGGGCGCTGGCTCCCACTGTGGGGGGGGGGGGACACGGTGTGGCTGGTCTGGGCTCCCGTGTGGCCCCCATCGCAGCCCTTTTTGTGCTGTACTTTGTTCTAGACTCGCCAGCCTTGTGTCCCCAGCAGCACAACGGGGTCCCTGGGGATGGGAGTCACGCCCAGGCTGCAGCCGTCCGGGCCGCATGCCCTGGAGCCCCGAGCACGGAGAGCAAACCGGGGCTGTCCCGAGAGCGGGGCTCCCCAGCCCGCGACCCTGCCGCGCTTTACCGGGGCTGGGGGGGGTGCGGGTGGGGGGAAGGGGCGGGTCGCGCCAGTTTCCAGGAATCGTTCGGAGGAGTGAGTGAGGCGGTGTAACTGTCCGGTCAGGGCGGATGGAAGCAGACGCGCCGGGTGGACCACGGGTTGTTGGGTTCCCCTTGGTGTCCGGCGGTCCCCCGCAGACCGACTCCGCTCGTCAGCACACACAGGCCCGCACGGCCCCGTCCTGATTCCTGCTCTCCCCCGGGGCGTTTCTGAAAGGCACGAGGCCGTGGGGCTGACACACTGGTGTATTTCCAGCAGGCTTGGTCCGCGGCGCGGCCAGTCCATCGCTGCCCCGCATCGCAGGACCGCCGCCGGGACCGCAGAGGCGACGGGGCGGGGCCGGAGGCTGCGGGGCGGGGCGGGGCGGGGCTGCGCGCTCTAGCCCCGCCCCCGTTCGCGCGCCTGCGCGGGAGGAGCGCGGATCCCAGCCGCCCGGCTCCTGTTTCCGGCCGTGCGGCCCGCGCGGAGGACCAGCTTCCGGCCGGCAGGGCGGCGCGCTGTAGCGGCTTCCGGCGGCCGGCGGGGTTGGCGGGAGGATGGGGAAGGTGAGGGGGCTGCGGGCTCGCGTGCACCAGGCGGCGGTGAGGCCCGCGGGGCAGGCCCCGTGCGGCCCCGCGCCCCCGGCCCGGGAGGCGGCCTCTGCGCAGGCGGCGGCCGGCGGGGTCGGCGCGAAGGTGAGTGGCGGCGCGGTGGGCGCCCGTGGTGTGGGGCCGCGCGGGGTCGGGTCGGGGTCGGGCCGGGGTCGGGGCCGGGGTCGGGTCGGGTCGGGTCGGGTCGGGGCCGGGGGCGGGG
>PISX010020242.1:0-36271 GCA_004024625.1 Mellivora capensis | reverse complement strand
CTGGGTGGCTCATTCAGTTAAGCATCTGACTCTTGATTTCAGCTCAGGTCATAAACTCAGGGTCATGATCTCAGGGTCAAGAGATGGAGCCCTGCATCGGGCCCCACACTCAGTGGGGTCTGCTTCTCTCCCTCTTCTTCTGCCCCTTCTCTCTCTCTCTCACAGAATAAATAAGATCTTTAAATAAACAAACTCTTCTCCCAGTCCATGGCTTGTCTTCTTATTCTCTTGACATTGTCTTTTCTTTCCCAGAGCAAGTTTTTCCTTTTAATTTTAATGAAGTTCAGCTTATCAATTATTTAAGGATCATGCTTTTGATGTTGTATCTAAAAAATCATTGTCATACCAAGGTCATCTAAGTTTTCTCCCATGTTGCCCTCCAAGAGTTTTATGATTTTGCATTTTACATTTAGATATACAATACACTTTGAATTAATTTTTGTGGAGGATCTATGGCTAGGTTCATTTGTTTGTATGTTCTAGCCATTTGTTGGAGATAACTGACTTTGCTCTACTGTATTGCCTTTACTCCTTTGCCAAGATCAATTAACTATATTGATGTGGTTGTATTTCTGGGCTGTCTGTCCTATTCCATTGATCTATAGGTCTGTTCTTTTGCCAATATTACACTGTCTTGATTATGATAGTTTTATAGTAAGTTTTGAGGTTTAGAGTAGTGTGAATTCTCACTTTGTTCTCCTTCAATATTGTATTGGCTATTCTGGGTCATTTGCCTCTCTAAACTTTTCAATCAGTTATTGCAATCCACAAAATAATTTGTTATGTTGTCAATTTTAAAAATCTATCTCAATTATAGATTTCTCCCCATCTTTTTTCATATGTATATATATATATATATATATATATATATATATATATATATATTCCTATAGTAGAATCTGTGATATTTAACTTGTAGATTTTTCTGTAGTTTAAATTTTGTCAATTGCACATTAAAAGTAAAATTCAATTATATACTCTGTCGTCAATATTTCCTGCAACTTGGAAGCTAGAGCTAGAGTCTGAACCAGACATATGTTCATTTTTTTTTGCTAAAATTATACTTAGTGTTATGTCATTTTATTAGGAAGAATATAATATCTGTTCTTTCCTTCCTGCCTTTCTTTGGTGTGTTTATCATTGCCTATATCCATTTATTGATTGAAAATTGCAAACTAGTGAAATTTTGAATATCTCTGCTTTTTTTTTCTCTTTTACTTTTATTTTTTTTTATAAACATATTTTTATCCCCAGGGCAAATATTTCTGCTTTTAAATTTATTCATTGGATTTTTTTTTCCTGAAAAGACACTTCTGTAATTTGTACATGCATTGATATAGTTAGTACAGAAAATTCAGAAAAGTGGTTATTTCATTCACTCTCTTTACCCAGTTATCAAGATAATGAATTGCTTCTTTATAATTTTCCAAATTTCAAACATTAAGTTTCTTTTATATGATTTAATTATGAACTTATGGGTTTGCCTCCCCCTTCAGAAGATCTTTTATAAAGATATACCATTTTAAAACTATGATTTAAGAATCCTAGAGGAGGGGATGCCTGGGTGGCTCAGTTGGTTAAGCAGCTGTCTTCGGCTCAGGTCATGATCCCAGCGTCCTGAGATCGAGTTGCACATCGGGCTCCTTGCTTGGCGGGGAGCCTGCTCCTCTCCCTCTGCCTCTGCTCTCTCTCTCTCTCTCTCTGACAAATAAATAAAAAAAAATCTTAAAAAAAAAAAGAATCCTAGGGGAGAACATAGGCAGTAACCTCTTTGATATCAGGCACAGCAACTTCTTTCAAGATATGTCTCCAAAGGCAAAGGAAACAAAGGCAAAAATGAACTTTGGGGACTTCATGAAGATCAAAAGCTTCTGCACAGCAAAAGAAAGAGTCAACAAAACAAAGAGGCAACCCACAGAATGGGAGAAGATATTTGCAAATTACAGTACAGACAAAAGGTTGATATCCAGGATCTATAAAGAACTTCTCAAACTCAACACACACAAAACAGATAATCATATCAAAAAAATGGGCAGAAGATATGAACAGACACTTCTCCCATGAAGACATACAAATGGCTATCAGACACATGAAAAAATGTTCATCATCACTAGCCATCAGGGATATTCAAATTAAAAGTACATGGAGATACCACCTCACACCAGTAAGAATGGCCAAAATTAGCAAGACAGGAAACAACGTGTGTTGGAGAGGATGTGGAGGAAGGGGAACCTTCTTACACTGTTGGTGGGAATGCAAGTTGGTGCAGCTACTTTGGAGAACAGTGTGGAGACTTCTTAAGAAATTAAAAATAGAGCTTCCCTATGACCCTGCAATTGCACTACTGGGTATTTACCCCAAAGATACATATGTAGTGAAAAGAAGGGCCATCTGTACCCCAATGTTTATGGCAGCAATGGCCACGGTCGCCAGACTGGAAAGAACCAAGATGCCCTTCAACAGACGAATGGATAAGGAAAATGTGGTCCATATACACTAAGGAGTATTATGCCCCCATCAGAAAGGATGAATACCTTTTGTAGCAACATGGGCAGGACTGGAACAGATGATGCTGAGTGAAATAAGTCAAGCAGAGAGAGTCAATTATCATATGGTTTCACTTATTTGTGGAGCATAACAAATAATACAGAGGACATGGGGAAATGGAGAGGAGAAGGGAGTGGAGGGAAATTGGAGAGGGAGATGAACCATGAGAGACTATGGACTCTGAAAAACAACCTGAGGGTTTTGAAGTGGCGGGTGTGGGAGGTTGGGGGAGCCAGGTGGTGGGTATTATGGAGGGCACGCATTGCATGGAGCACTGGGTGTGGTGCAAAAACTATGAATTCTGTTATGCTGAAAAGAAATAAAAAACAAACAAACTATAATTTAGTCACCAGATATGCTAATTGTTACTGAGTTGGTCATTAGTTTTAGGCTTCTGTAGTGGACAGAACATAAAAAATATGTGTCTTTGTGTATTTCATATCTATACATAAACTTTTCAAAAAATTTTAGAGATAAAATTTCTCATGCATTCATATTGATACTTCAAGTTTAAATTCAGTACAGCAAAGATTTAGTTAGTATGATCTAGATTACATCTGTATTTCTTTTCTTCTATACTGAGATAACTGGTTTTCAAGGACACAGGATATGATAGAAATAGAAGGCATCATAATTAATTCTTTTTTTTAAAGATTTTATTTATTTATTTGATAGAGAGAGATCACAAGTAGGCAGAGAGGCAGGCAGAGAGAGAGGAAGGGAAGCAGGGTCCCTACTGAGCAGAGAGCCCAATGTGGGACTTGATCCCAGGAACCTGGGATCATGACCTGAGCTGAAAGCAGAGGCTCCAACCCACTGAGCCACCCAGGCACCCCCATAATTAATTCTTTACCTACATTACATACATAATCACTTAGGACTAACATTAACAAAATCAATGCCACTACCTGCATAAAATAACTTTTAAAAATGCTTATTCTCTTCTCTTCTTTCCTTTGTTTCATAATGTTACTATAACTACACTGACTCTGTATGTACCATTGTGCTCCATAATTTCTCCCTTTTAAATTCCATTTAGTCTTAGTTCTATAAGTCATTATTTGTTTAAAACTTACCACCGGTATTTACATTCATGTCTGAAGTCTACTTTTAAGTGGATACTTCAAGAAAAGTTCATGTTATAAATATACTTGAGAATTGTTTGTTGTTAATAGTTGGACTCCGCATTTTTTCTTGAGTATCAGTTCTGATGGATACGAACTTCTTTGCTTGGATCTTCTTCTCTTGGTACACTAATTACATTATTCCATTTTATCTTTTCTAAAGTGCTGCTTAAAAAAAAATCTGAGGATAATTTGTTTTTGCCCTTTGAAACTTTTGCCTATATATCCAGAGGATTTTTTTTTATTTAAAGTACAATGATTTCATGGGGTACCTAGGTGCCTCAGTTGTTTAAGGGTCAGACTCTTGATTTTGGTTCAGGTCATGATCTCAGGATCCTGGGATCAAGCCCTGTAGTGGTCACTGAGCTCAGGGGGGAGTCTGGTTGAGATTTCTCTTTTCCTCTCCCTCTGCCTCTCCTCCCATGGGTGTGCTCTTTCTCTCAAAAATAAATAAATAAGGTAAGGCACTACTATTGCACTTACTTACTCTTGGGTTGTTTCAAGTTTAGTGTTCTTTGCTGAAATTATTATTTTTTTCTTATATTTCTAAAATTATTTCCTGAATTTTATCAATTTTTTTCTGAGTTTTTAAAATTGACTTATGTTGTTATTTGTGTTTTGTAGTATTTTATTAATGTTTTTCTTTGCATTGTAATAAAATGCACACCTTGTTCTGTGGACATAACTATGACAAGTTTTCATTGTGTGTGGGCGTGTTATTTTGCATGTTATTATCTTTTTTCTTATATTTTTAATTGATTTTATTTTATTTATTGATTTCATCTTATTTTTATCAGATCAGTTTATCTGAACTTTTTGAAGTTTGTATAACTTATAGTTTTTTCTAAGCTCACATAGCTTCCACTTCTCTTTCAGGTATGACTGTGTGTGTGTGTGTGTGTGTGTGTGTACGTATGTGTATTTGGTCTTTAAAATATGAAAGCTAAATTTCTGGGATATCATGGTTATGTTCTTTACAATCACTTTTATGTGGACTTTCTCTTTCTTTTTCTCAATTATTCCTCACATTTTAACTCCATTCCCAGAAATTTCTCCGGAGTTTGGTGTCCTGTTTTGCAGGGCTCCCTGTCTGAAAGGGTTCATAAGTGCTATCTCTACCAGTCCCTTGAGATGTACTATTGTCCTCTTCCATCCAACTCCTTTTCACTGGTATAAAACCCCTTCCAGTGTCAACTGTTATTTATCAATTTGATTTAAGGCTTCCAGTGAATTCCAGATGGCTATTTTAGGGATATCCTGTCTTAAAGTTTATCAGCTATCCCATCTTATAGTTGCTCTACTTTTATGAAGGGACTGAGAAAATTAATATCTGTGCTTTTATTAAACTTATCTGCTCAACATCATCCATTTAATATATTTTACAATTATAACAATTGTATAACAACTAGAAAATTATGATGCTTTTTCTACATAGATCTATAAAAACATAAACTAAATAATAATTAACGTTGAATGGTAAAATTTTTGTATTTAAATCCAATTGAAATAATAATTTCTTTTTTTTTGAGACAGATGAGATATTTTAAAGATTTTTATTAGATTTATTTCAACTCATGATGATAGGATGTATGGAGTTTCAAGAATTATCCCAGCAACAGCACTGTCTTCAGGTAGTTTAGAAGTGGGAAAATGGAGAGCTGCTCACAGATACAGGTGAGTAGAATAACAATATATGTGTTAAAGGGTTGTACATGAGCTTATTCCTTTGCCTTTTTCAGTTATTTACCCCCCAAAAATGTTATAATATTTTATTCACTGTCATTATATAAATTTAGTTTAACTTTTAAAATACATTCTTGCCTTGAAAATATTTTCCATTTATTCTGATGCTATTATTTCCAGATGTTTTCTCACAATATGCACCAAATATGAAATATTAATTTCCTTTATTCAACTTTTCCCTCTATCAGATCAGCTAACAGTGTAAGGGTTTACTCTGTAAATAATTTCAAGCATTTCCTTCTCTCTCCAGTTAACTATGAAAATAACTACACTTTTACTATACATATTAATGATACAAAAAAAAACAACTAAAATAAAGGTTTGTGAACTGTCAGACTAGAGTTTAATTCACATGTCATTTATATTCCAGGTTATGCCTCACAAATGAAAAAGAATCAGGCTACTAAACTTGAAAATAATAGTAATTATTTAAACTGATGTCATGAACAAAAATAAAATTTAGTTTTTAAAATGTGTTAAAGGGAAATAGAAAAATACTGTAAAGTACTAAACATACCACTATGGGTAACAGTGAATATTGGCAAGTTATATTTTAAAATTCTTAATGGTACTCAATGAGAAAAATGAAGAGTTTACCTAGATGCATTTTTAATCCATTATATAAATATTTAAATGATAGTTTCTATCCATTATAATCTCCACTTGGTAAGGGAATTCCAAAATAATAAGTGAAAATCCTTGTCTTCAAAGAACTAGCAATCTAGTTGCAGAGACATAAAAGTAAGTGAACAATAATATGATTCAGAAAATGCAACAACAAAAGAGGCACAAAGCATGGAAGAGAAACCACCAAACACTTCTTGTGAACATGAGGAAATATGGTTAAGTATTTGAAGGATGTGAAAGGATAAGTAAAACTTTTGTTGTTGATTAATGGTCACCAGATCTAAGTGACAGTTCACTCTGCACCTCAGCCTCTGGTTCAAAAGAAAGATGTTGAAATCATTGTCAGTCTGACTGGAACAAAAACAAAAAATCATTTTATGGGTCCATTTTGTGGTTGTACTATTCATGGGACACAAATTTGTTGTGAGAAGTTCGAGATATATGCGTCTGAAGTGTTAGAGAGCAATCATATGATCAGTCTTTCTTATGACCCCACAAAGAATTGTAACTCCATCTAGCAAACAAAGATCTACACCATCCATTCATTGAACAAATATTTATTGAATACCTGCTCCGTGTTCTTCTAGGCATTTGGTTTAAACTAGAGAAAGAAATAGAAAACAAAGATCTGTGTTCTCAGAAGGCCCTGTATGGGCAAATATCCAATAAGTAAATATTTGTTATGCTAGGACATGAAAAATCCTATGGAAAAGAGATAATGTACAGTAAAGGAGATCAGAAGTGTATGAATAAGATGGTGGGGGGTGAGTGACAGTATTAAACCTGATGGTTAAGATTGACCAGATTTAGAAGGTGAAATTTAAGCAAAGATTTAAAGAAGGTGAAGGAGTTTGCCAGGCTGGTATGCCATCATTCTAGGCAAGCAAACTGCTGGGAGAGTAGGGCTAGGGTGAACTTTTCGGATAATTGTAACAAATGCAGTCTACTGAAATACGTAAGGTGGTTATTACATCATGGTTCAGACGTGTGTACAAAAACGTTATTAGCTCATTCCTCTTACATGTTCTATGTTTGGAGATAAACACATTTTCCCACAAAGAAAAGAATATGTATCTAAAGATAATATTCTGGAGATTTGCTTAACAAGCATTTACTATGAAGTTTAAACTCCACTTACTGTATTGTGCATCATGATATATTTGGAGCAGATTTTTTGAAAGATATCTATACCTTTACACAGAGTGGGAAGGTATAGTATCTTTTTTTATACCTGATTATTTACATAGAATTTGAATATATTATATCTTCTTCATATTTTTGATCTATTAATATATTTCAGTTATCTTACATACCATATGCTGTATATATTATTTTGTTTTATAAATATGATGAGTATAAATTATTATTTGAAGCAAAAGAAATAGCTCTCCATCAAACAATATATTGGGTGTCTGATATTTTCCATATAGAGAGTTATAGGTTTTTTTTACCTACATAAGTTCATTATGATTCTAAGGAAATTACAGAGATCATGGTTAGTTACAATTTTTAGAATATTATTTGAATCATTCCCAGTCACTGAAAAAAAGAAAACAAAAGAGTGCAAATAAAATTTCATAACTTCTAAATGGTATCTGTGATGGAGACTTCTAGTGGTCTACCAACATACCTGTTCTTTATCTCTTCAAAGACAGAAATCCAAATATTCAGCTGTATACATTACCAAGGTAGCAGATTACATTTCTCAGGTTCCCTTGCCAGCAATTATATCCATGTGACTATGTTATAATCAGTGTTATCTTTCTTTAAAAAAGGAGAGGGTGAGTCCTTCTCATCTTTATCTCCAAAAATGCAGACATCAGGGCTTCAACTACCATTTCTGTCTTGGTCCATGTAGGTGGAGTTTACTATTTAAGGAAAAGAGTTAGGATAACTGGAATTCCCAAAATGACTAAAGAATTTTTGAAATCTCCATATGTGCCCTAGAATACCTCCCTCCAATGGCTTTTATGTGAAAATGAAATGTTGTGCATGTAAATATATGAGACTTTCGTTTTCTATAAAAAAATTTGATCATAATCCTAGGTATTAATGTTTATTTAATTTAGTCACATTCAAGACATAAGTGAATCTAGAATGGACAGAAAGCCCGTCTTTAGAATTCAAGATACACAGGACTACTTAAACCAATTTAAAATATTGATTTAGTACTTTGCACATCTTAAGTTGGAAGCAGTGGACTAAATTAGGGAAATTGTCACAAAAGTTCATAGTGAGAAAAAGCATCATAGCAATTAGAAATTCCCTATCATCCTATGCAGTTCAAGGTACATAGCTGGCCACAGTAGCAGTTGGCAAATGAGTGGACGTTTCTTATTAAGAGGTATGTGAAGGGGCAAGGATGGCACAGTAGGTTAAGCCTCTGACTATTGATTTTGGCTCAGGTCATGATCTCAGGGCTCGCTCATCTCATGAGATGCAGTCCAGGGTAGGGCTCCGGGTGGAGAGTGGAGCCTACTAAGATTCTCTCTCTCTCTCTCTCTCTCCCTTTCTCTTCTCCCTATGCTCTCCCCACCCACCCCATGCACCCACTCTCCCTCTCTAAATCAAAACAAAGCAAAGCAAAAACAAAAAACAAACAAACAAACAAAAAAGGGTATGTGAAAATTATATAGTTGCTTCAGGCTCAAGCATTTTCCAGGGACTTTCTATAGATGTAATTAGAAACACTTCTTTCTAATGATTCATGAATTTGTGGCATTGTGTGACATGTGACATAGCACAGTAGGATGAGTTTTGTACAAACTTAAAGATATAGGTATACAATTTTAAAAGTGAATTAAAGGGGGTCCAACACTATATATTTTAGTAAATTTTGGAGGAAAGACACTTAGAGAGCGATCACCAGACAACTATAGTTTCAAGATTATATAAATGCCATTTAGTCTACAGCTTGAGCTTATTAACATGGAACAGAAAATAGTTATCCAACCAATGGGGTGACAAAATAATTTCAGTTGCTTACTCATATCTTCTTTTTCTCTCCTGATAGATGGGGTCATTTGGCTAGTTCTTGCCTACAGGTTCCAACTTAAAGTTATATATCACATGTATGGACCAAAGCACTAACTTATTGTGAGAGAACTTCCAAATTCCTCTTGCCATGGTAATTGAAACAGAATCTCTTTTTTGAGATGATACAGTCACAAAATCAAAACATTAAGGATCACCGAATTACTGCCTGAAAGACAGTTGTCCGTGGAGGCAACCTAAAATTTTTGAGCATGAAATATGCATTTCGTTGTGTGAGTCCAGTAAGATTTGGGGGTAGTTTATTTTCTTTTTTTTTTTCTTTTTCAAACAATGTCCAGAGAAGTTTTAGGTTCACAGCAAAATTGAGCAGAAGGTACAGAGACTTTTCATATATATACCTCCTTCCCCCCACATGCTTAGCCTCTCCCATTATCAACATCCTCCACCAGAGTAGTACATATGTTACAATTGATACTTATGCTGACATATAAACCACCCAAAATCCAAACTTTACATTAGTTGAGGTAGTTTTTAAAAGAAGAGTAAAATAATCTACAGGTGCAAGTCACTGTGGAGTTTTCAAACTAGTAAACTTGTTCACTTGATTTCTAAAACCATACAATTCTTTTTTTTTTTTTTTAATGGCAAAGACTTTTTTTTAAAATTTCTTTTCACTGTAACAGAATTCATAGTTTTTGCACCACACCCAGTGCTCCATGCAATGCGTGCCCTCCATAATACCCACCACCAGGCTCCCACAACCTCCCACCCCCCGCCCCTTCAAAACCCTCAGGTTGTTTTTCAGAGTCCATAGTCTCTCATGGTTCATCCCCCCCTCCAATTTCCCTCCACTCCCTTCTCCTCTCCATCTCCCCATGTCCTCCATGTTATTTGTTATGCTCCACAAATAAGTGAAACCATATGATAATTGACTCTCTCTGCTTGACTTATTTCACTCAGCATAATCTCTTCCAGTCCTGTCCATGTTGCTACAAAAGTTGGGTATTCATCCTTTCTGATGGAGGAATAATACTCCATAGTGTGTATGGACCACATCTTCCTTATCCATTCTTCTGTTGAAGGGCATCTTGATTCTTTCCACAGTTTGGCGACAGTGGCCATTGCTGCTATAAACATTGGGGGTGCAGATGGCCCTTCTTTTCACTACATCTGTATCTTTGGGGTAAATGACCAGTAGTGAAATTACAGGGTCATAGGGAAGCTCTATTTTTAATTTCTTAAGGAATCTCCACACTGTTCTCCAAAATGGCTGCACCAACTTGCATTCCCACCAACAGTGTAAGAGGGTTCCCCTTTCTCCACATCCTCACCAACACACGTTGTTTCCTGTCTTGCTGATTTTGGCCATTCTAACTGGTGTGAGGTGGTATCTCAATGTGGTTTTAATTTGAATCTCACTGATGGCTAGTACAGACAAAAGGTTGATATCCAGGATCTATAAAGAACTTCTCAAACTCAACATACACAAAACAGGTAATCATATCAAAAAATGGGCAGAAGACATGAACAGACACTTCTCTAATGAAGACGTACAGATGGCTATCAGACACATAAAACCATACAATTCTAAATAGCCTCATATCCCAGAGGTTTAAGGCAATAACACACACACACACACACACGCATTTTCAAAGTTGATTTTATTCAGAGGTAGGAGATAGTTTTTTTGTCAATTAAAATCCTGATGCATTCTTGTTAATAAGGTATAAATACTATATTTTTATAGTTCATTTTTAATGTGTTGGATATAGAAACCCTGAGAGTTCGTATTAGTTAGCATTTGCACAGCCCGTTGTTAAGGTCTTTGAAGAAACACAGATAAACAGATCAGTATTACTTTCTTGGCTGTCATAATAGAATACCACAACTGGTATTAAATAACATAAATTTATTTTCTTATAGTTCTGGAGGCCAGGAATTCAGTGTCTTTAGGGTTGGTTTCTGATGAGTTCTCTCTACTTGACACTTATTTTTTTGTCCTCACCTGGTCTTTTCTTTGTTTGTGTGGGGTTCTTTTTGGGGAGGGGGAAGGGGGGCATTTCTGTAACATCTCTTCCTATTCTTTTTCTTTTTTTTTAATCTCTTCCTAGTCTTATAAGGATATCAAGCCCATCAGATTAGATCTCCCCCTTATGACTCTGTTTAAATTTATTTGCCTCCTTAAGGAATTTATCTCTAAATATATTAACACTGAGGATTAGAGCTTCAACATGAATTTGTGGGTATATAATTCAATCCATAAGAGGAATGTAATACCAGTAGAATTCCCTACTTCCTGGGGAGGGGAAAAAAAAAGAAAGAAAACAACTATCAAAGATGGACAAGAAACATCTCTCCTACTAGGCAAACAAAAAACATTTTATTGCTGTGTTCAACTCAATGTTTATAAACTTTAATGTTATGGTTAAGTGGGCTGTAACTATCCTGTGGAGGAATGAGCATTTTATCAAAAGAGTTTTGGTCTTATCTTGTGATTTTATCCCTTCAATGTCAATCACTTCTCTTTTAGAAGCCTCATAGCAACAAGAAGGCTGAGTAGTCTTTTTTTATACCAAAAAGCTCTCAATGGAAGTGGAAATGAATGGTTAAATTAATCCAGTGTTAATCTTTAATTAAGTCTAAATACTTTCCAGAGGATCCTCATTATTAATTTTTCTGAGCCCTATTGTCCAATATAACTTAAAGAGAATCTATAGTGAGATTCAATGTTAATATCTAAATAGCTCAATAATAAAAGACCAACATTCAGATGTCTTGAATTTGATTAAAAATTTCCCTCCTGTTATCAAATTGCCACGTTGAAATTAGATATAAAATTCCTCTTGGGAGTTAAAATCATCATCATCATCATCAGAAGTCTTAAATTGAAATATACAGAGGTTAAAGTACAAAGTAAAACTACTTACCTTGTGAATTAAAGGCCAAAGGAAATGATGTCTAAAAGTAATCATCCTCAGAGTTTTAATGTGGTTAGAACAGAGTAGAGGGGTTCTCAGCGTCTAGTTAGGTTTGTTTCTTTCAGATAGCCTAGACTGTCTTACACTGAAATAACTGCCATGCACACAGGGCCCCAGAAACTCTATTATTTCAATAATAAGACTCTTCACTATCTGATGCTTTTAAAGACTCCAAAGTAGTAATAACACATACATAACATGAAAGGTGTCTACATCAGCCATATTTAGAAACCAGTCAAAACCAATGTGAATGCATCATTTTGAGCTTGCTAAAAATTAAGTATCTAGAGGTTCAGCTGTAGCTGAGGGAAAAGGATTGAGGGAAGAAATCATGATCACACATTTCCCAAGGCAACATCTCACCTCTACTGTTGTCAAAAGGCCATTACTTTGAACTTAATCTTAGCTGGGAGAAAATTTCCATTGTGTCCTGGAACTATGATTACCATATCTGGTTTCATTTTAAAGGAGTGGTGTTAAGAAATGACATCTGAGAGATACCTGCCTTCTTGCAAAGCTGAGGAATTAGCCATCATAATAATTTTGAGAGGACTTTCTTTTCTATTTATGAATTTCAATCCTCTTCATTCTCAATTTTCCTTTGTGCTTCTTTAAGACATGCCAGGGTTAAATTAAGTATGAGTGCTCCTGGTGATGGCATCAGAACTCACTTGTGAACAACCATTTTCAGGTCTGTGACTCAATTCTGTTTCTGTTGTGACATGAGCCTTCCCAGGACATTGTCTCCATCACCTCAACTTTATTCTGGGTGGAGAAAGAGCCTCAACACTCTCATGAACTGATGCTCCTGTTGATACTTCTGAATCAGCTCAGTTGAAGACCGATTCCAGGGCTGAGACCCTGTTACTTCTCAGATTTCAATACATGACATCAGATTTCAATACATGATGTCAGTAGTAATTTATTTTATTTTATTCTTCTTTATTTTCTTTGCTATAGCTCTGGTGATGTGTTACATCATTCTTCCTCCCACACTGTCTACTTCTCTTATCCTTGAGGACTCAGTCCATGTAGTACAATTTACTGAGATTTATTCATTCCCCATCATTCCCTAACTATGTGAGTCGGACATTCATTATTCTAAATATTCCTAAATTAGTGATTTCTAGGACTCCAAAACTATCCGTTCTTGAAACAAAATTTATGGACACTTATTTTCCTGAATTGGAGAGAGTTATTCAGGAGGTAACCCTCCATCAAACCAGATTCTCAATCAGACTGAGACAGCATTTGTTCTCACTCTGCCAGATGTCCTTTACTACGCAGGTAGGATCATTTTTCAATGCTACTTGACAAGAGATAAATAGATAAAGCTGTGTACATACATATCTACATTTATACCTTTAGGAGCCCAGGCAAATATCACCAAAAATATTAATTTTTTAGGGCTGAATCATTTAGTTCAATACACAAAATATTAAATGTCTGAATTATGTCTTAATTTTCACAGAAGCATTTTCTGCCTGTTCTGTCAGCTAACACATTATTGCTCTACAGTTACTCTAAAACATTCTAATTATTTGACAAGAATATTTACTTTGAACTCAAAGTTTCTCAAAAACCTTAAAAATCCAGATTGTGACAAATGATAACTGAAGGGACTGAAGGGTGCTTGGAGACTGAGAGAAACCAGGAAAAAAATAGAATTAAAGCAAAAGCAAACTATGCTTAGCAAACTAAGCAAAAGGATGCCCTGGCATCCCTCTCCTGATGCTGTCATTCCCAAGGAGGTGAAGAAGGTGGAGTTTTCATATGTTTATGATTTTTGCTCTTATTTTTGTTTTTTATCTGTTTGGTATGAAGGAAGATGGAAAGGCCAGGTGTGAGAATGGAGTGGCTCTAGGAAGGGAGAGAATTAAAGGAAAGGAAAGCATAGTTACAGAGGTAGATTGTACATTATGAAGCAACTGACTTTTAATGTGTTTAAGAGATGCCAATAAAAACTGCAATCCTTATTATTTGACTGGACTATTACGTTTATGAAAGCTCATACATGATTGATTTTGTAACCCATCCTCTAAGATTTAAGTGTAAGTTGCACCTTACAAATACCTCATTGTGCTTTTGATAAAAAATTGTCATCTTTGACCTGAACAAAAAGTTAATTTCCACTATAACAGCCTGACAATTGGATTCAAATTTTAAAGACAATTACACATGAGATATTGGGATTCTTGAAATCAATTACAAAGTCAGTATGACATTATAGCAATGCATTGACATCAAACCTGCATTTTGAGAGATAATATACACTTTATAATTGATATTTCAAATGGAGAATCAAACTTTTATGGTATTAGATACGGCCAATAAATTAGGAAGTCTGAAAACTCTCATGACTTTTCAAATTGGAAATGTACATTGAGCTATGTGTGGACTTTTCAAGTCAGTCTAAAGTCTGTGTGTGTGTTGGGGCACCTGGGTGGCTCAGTGGGTTGAGGCCTCTGCCTTCAGCTCAGGTCATGATCCCAGAGTCCTGGGATCAAGCCCCGCATCGGGTTCTCTGCTCAGCAGGGAGCCTGCTTCCTCCTCTCTCTGCCTGCTTCTCTGCCTACTTGTGATCTCTGTCTGTCAAATAAATAAATAAAAATCTTTAAAAAAATAAAATCTTTTTTAAAAAAAGTCTGTGTGTGTGTGTGTCTGTGTGTGTGTTGATGTGTTTTTTTTTTTTTTAAGGGCCTATGTCATTATTCATACGTACATGTCCTACCTGGTGGCACATGAGTAGAATGCGGTTGACATATGACCATAACATTTCTCTTTTTCATAGGTTAGCACATATTTTACTTGTACATCGCTGTAACAATCAGTTCGGTAAGGGGCACAGCTATGGTTACAGACTTAGCCAGCTGGGACCCAGCTCTGAGAGTCATAGTTCTCCAGAAGAATCTTGTGTTTGTGTTACAACCATGCTGAGGATGTTATTTATTAGCAAATGGCAGCTATCCCTTCAAACTGTGGGAGTATGCCAAGGCTACAGACTTGCCCAGTAGGCAGAAATTAGATTTTCTTGGAAGTGAATTTTGTAATGGGACTTCTGATTATACAGACTTTGGAAGCTCTCAGTGTGGATACAGGATAATTATTATTGGTATCCCGAAAAACATTTACAGACCAGGGACTATCAGGAATCAAGATAAAGAACATTATCATAGTTATCATATGTTACAGGAATGCATTGATGTTTATCAGTTTTAGCACTGGGTAGGAGAAATCTTGGGGGTTGCAAGGTCTTGAAGATATTATTACTGGTGATGTGGATGAGGGAGTGAAGATAGATGATAAAATTGTGAGGAATGGAAACCAAGAATTTCTAGAATACTTTAGTATGCACCTGGGAGAAAAGGAGACCTTAAAAAGTAAGACTGAGAACTATAATTTGCATTTATTTTAATGTTCTTCAAGAGACTTTAGTATTTTTTCATCTCCTATGGTTTTGTATTGATCTTTCTATAAATGTAACACCGTGGTGATATGAGGTTCATGTGAACTCAGATTTAATTTAAACTACAAATAATTTGTTGAAGAATTTGCAATGTATCCATTTAGATATTCAAAATATATACTTGGGTTAATCTATGTAATCAGAAAACTATCAATTTCAACCATATTGTTTGATCCAACATAGAATTGTTTTTATTGAACTATAATTAGTGTCTTGTGCCAAATTTGAGAGATTTTAAAAGAACAGCTCTGTGATGCTTATATTTATTTATGAAATGATGTTGACCTTATTGTTAACTAATTTGTTTTTAAATTAATTATTACTTAATAATTAACTAATTTACACCATTTGTATTTTTGAGAATTTATGGGAGATGTTGTTCAGTGACACTGCAATTGTAACTTAGTCTCTTATTCAGCCAAAATGGTTTTCTTGATTTATAAATGCTAGAAATCACATTCCTAATCTTTACTCATTTTCCACAAACCAGGAATCTCAGAATCAAATTAGTGTTCTACCTACCTAGTATGTATAACACCTTCCCTAGGCCAGTATACAAAGTCATACCTGAAATTATCATTGTCATTTTTTTTATTATTTACTATTTATTGCATCATTTTATTATACTTTTATCACACCATTGTTCTTTTATCATATCATTATTTTACAAGTAGTGAGAAAGTTTCTAAGGGCAAAACAAAGGAAACTGGGGACACATTTTGTTTTACAAATATGAATACTGAAATTTTTAAAAGTCATTCTTACTAATCAAGAAGAATAAAATTTTCTATATGTAGGCATTGTTATTACTTATAATGCCCAGTTGCTAATTATTGCCAGGATTAGTTCTAACTCAAGATTTTATATTACTGCCTATGTGTTCACTTTAAAAACTATGAAGCCCTCAAGGGCAGTTTATGTGTGTTTCCTCTGTGGCCATCATATTGATTTGTACAAGGAGCTGGTAATCTTTTTATAAATTAATGAATGGCATTGTCACAGTATTTTTAAGCATCAGTAGAAATTGCTGAATGAGAGGGTAAAAAGCTAGCAATAATAAAACTGTATTAATAAGGTCGGAACACTGATTAAATGCAGAAATGAGAAGCCCAGACAACAAGAATAAGTTTGCTCAAAATGAAAGCTCAAAGTCCATACAAAGCATGGTCTTATTAGTTCAACTAAAGTCTTTTTTAGACAGAAATAATTTCAATTTGGCATGGTCAGCAATGTTTTATTTAACTGCCTTCTTGTAAGTCCCTTGGATCAAAACTCAAAGTGTCTGAGATCTTCATCAGCTCAGACCTCTGTGCTGTTCCCAAAAGGTCACCACAATGACCTTGCAGACCCCTGATGTATACTTCAGTCTGCTGCCATAAACATCTCACTTGCAGTTGAAGAAGGTAATTAGAAGTTTTCTATGATGAGGATGTGTGTGTTTAGAGATGAGATCTTAGGCTGCACTGCTGGAGGATTTACGAATTAAATTTGCCTGCCAGGCTGCAGCAAAGGTGACAGCGTCTCCAGTTTACAACTGTGTTTTTAATTTAGACATGATATGCATGGCCAGAAACAACAACAGCCATTTCCTTTTACAAGCCTTATTCCTTATAAATCATGACAGTGGCAGAGCTGCATTAATATGAAGGGATGAATAGATAACAATTCCAAAGGCTGCTTAATTTTTTTTAAATCCTTATTTCCCAAAGAAACAAAAGTAAACAAAATAGCATTTTCTATTTTTCTCACATAAAAATATATCATGTGTTGAAGTGTGGGGGAAAGTATACTGATGCTACAATCTACTTTGAGTGGCATCCACAATTAAGAAGTGATGATTGTCAGGTAGAGGAGTAGAAAGTCCGAGAAAGCAAATATTGGACAAGGGTAATGTCAATGTCTAGGTGGCAGGTGTATGGATATTTTCTGTAAAATCTATCCCATTTTCTGTATGTTTGAAAATTTTCATAATAAAATGTTGCCAAATATGAGTTGGAATAGAGAAACACAGCCTTAGGAGATATAGGAAAAGAATCCAAAGATGTATTGGAAAAGAATCCAAAGATGTATTTCTCTGTTGCCAATTATCTTTTGAAACTGAAAGCAAATTGGCTTAATTGTCAATTTGCTCTCTGTATGCCTCTAAGAATCTGGAAATTGGAACTCTTTGTGCATTTGACTATTGCACTGTTACTCTGTATAGTGCTAACCAATTCTGTCCATGATAGGTAAGTTGAACTTCGTGGTCAGATCCATTTATTTAATGATTTTCCAAGTTCATGACTGAATCGCAATCTAATCTATTACATGCTAGTCAATCCCAGAGACGATTGTTATAAGATGCTCTCCTTGGAGTATTAATTGGTTATTAAAAGCTACTGATGGTCATATACTGCTTTTCATGCTGCTCTTACATTTTCATTCTCTTGTGATAGTACATATTAATCTCTATTAAAGAATATTGAGACAAACCATAAGAGACTCTTAATCTCAGGAAGCAAACTGAAGGCTGCTGGGGAGTGGTTGTGGAGGAGGTGATAGGGTAGCTGGGTTATGGACATTGGGGAGGGTATGTACTGTGGTGAGTACTGTGAATTGTATAAGACTGATGATTCACAAACCTTTACCTCTGAAACAAATAACACATAAAATGTTTATTTATGTGTATAAAAAACATAAAATGTATTTTATTTTTATTTTAAAAATAAAATAATTTTATTAAATTTATATTATATATATCATATATATTATATATATAAATATTATTAAATTAAAAAATTTTTATTTAAAAAAATAAAATAAAATAAAAAGAATAGATACAGGCTTTCAACAAAGCCTAGTTCATATAACATCAAAATAAATCACATATCAAATCTAATATATCAGTAGAAATGACTCATGTCTGTAGATGACTTAAGTTTCCATTAACAAGCAATACCTGGAAACTACTATGATGATATTCTGTTTTTAGGACTGAGAAATACTGAATAATAATGTTCTAGAAGCCTGGAGCTCTGAACAAGCACATGCTTCAAGCAAGTCCAACACTTTTACTAAGACAAAACAATAATTTAAAAAGAAAAATTCTATGAAGTTTTTCAGAAAATAAGGTGAGATCGCAACATTTGAGACAAATAGGGTGATATTTAAGCATGGGGACCATGGTTCAGGAGGCCTGAACTTAGAATCTCCTGTGTAGCTCAGGAGCTCAAAGACCATGAGAAGGTCCTGTAATATCTCCAAACCTGAGCTTTCTCTACAATATTGATATCGGAGTAGTTTTATTAACATTTTTTATGTCTCAGGCTTCTTGCGAATTATTAAATAAAATTATACATATCCACATTCTATAAGGCCTGGAAAATAGTACGTAATCAATGAAAGATGATTAGTGTTATCAAAACTATCTTTCAGCAATTAATACAGTGAGTATTCAGAATGAGATGTTTCTTAAAAGTAAGCGCAGCAAGTATCACTTTGATTTTAGAGTGCAATAGCAAACACTATTATAAATTCAAATTATTTAGAAAGAAATATATTTTCCTAGCTGAGGGACTAGAAAATCTAATGAATTTGTCCAGAGAGCTGTTTTAAAAACAATAGATACTGCAGAGAATGGAGCATCTCATTCTCCTAGGAGAGAACATTCTCTGAGAAAATGTGTTGATTGAAAAAACACAGGTTGCTGAATTTGTATTTTAAAATATATTTTCCTTAAAACCTTATTATTTACATTAAAAAGAAGATAATATTTTTATAAACAAAATAATAGAACAATAATATCTTATACTACCAAGTGTTACCTATATAGAAATATAAACACATTTTTAAAAATCAATGAAGATGCCCATGAAAACTACAAATAATTACTTCTGGTGATGAGGATGGAATAAATACAGCACTAGGAAGTTACTGACATCTGACATTTTAAAGAGGCAGATATTTAACCAAGATACTTATTGTCCCTGAAGGTGGTACATATAAACCATAAGACTGAATCTTTTTATTTGTTTGTTTTTTTTAAGACCGAATCTTTTAAGTAGCAAATATATATCTTCTCACATGCTTGCAATTAGTTTGTAATAACATGTCCATTTACAGTATTAGTAGGCAATAAAGTGCACTAGAATTTCATATCCTCTGTTAAAGCACCAAACTTTATAGAATATTTATTAATCTTGGATCATTCCTAAGGATATTTTTCCTTTTTTTAAGATTTGATTTATGTATTTGACAGAGATCACAAGTAGACAGAGAGGCAGGCAGAGAGAGAGGGGGAAGCAGGCTCCCCACTGAGCAGAGAGCCCGATGTGGGGCTCGATCCCAGGACCCTGGGATCATGACCCGAGCCGAAGGCAGAGGCTTTAACCCACTGAGACACCCAGGTGCCCCGCCAGGAAAATATTTATTTTTATAATTAATTTTTTTGTTTTTTTATAAACATATAATGTATTTTTATCCCCAGGGGTACATGTCTGTGAATCGCCAGGTTTACACACTTCACAGCACTCACCATAGCACATACCCTCCCCAATGTCCATTACCACACCCCTCTCTCCCTCTCCCCATTTCCTCCAACCCCCACCTCCTTGGCAATCACCATTACAGTCTCTTTGTTTATGAGTTATTATTTTGGGTGTTTCCATCTATAAGTGAAATCATACAGTATTTGTCTTTCCTTATGGGACCCTCAATATCCATCTATGCTATCACAAATGTCAGAAGTTTCTTCTTTCTCACAACTGAATAATATAATATAATATAATATAATATAATATAATATAACATAATATAGTATAACATAATATAACAAAATATAAAAACATATATACATACACTACATCTTCTTTATCCATTCATCTATAGATGGACACTTAGGTGTTCCTATACATTGGCTATTGTGAGTAATCCTGCAATAAGCATGGGAATGAAGATAATTCATCAAAATCTTGATTTTGTTACCATTGGACAAATACCAAGAGTGGGATTTCTGGATCATATGGTAGCTTTTTTTGTATTTAGTTTTGATTTTTTAAGGAAACTCCAACTATTTTCTATAGTTGGCTATAGACTCTATAATGTCTATAATGGCTGCACCAATTCTCCCAACAATGCACAAAGGTTCCTTTTCTCCATGGCCTTGCCAATACTTTTTGTCTCTTGTCTTTTTAATAAGAACCATCTTAACAGTTATGAGGTGGTATCTCATTGTGTTTTTGATTTGCATTTTCTTGGTGATTAGAGATGTTACTTCTATAGGTAATTGTCGATATGTTGAGCCATTCTTATTTCTCACTCTTGCAAATAAATGTTGTTCTCCCTAATAATTTATTAGCTCAAAAGCCCTCTGCCTTGGGATTTGCTTTGTAGAGAATCCAAGTTATAGTAATCCCCAATTTTAGAACAAGAAAATTAAGACATTAAAACCCAGAAAGGTGGAGATTTTATTGAACGGTTACTTACTGAAGTCATTACAAGATACTGCCTTGGGCATCTAATCCTTAACAAGACAATTTCCTGAGGTTAATCTTTCCATTCAGACTCATTAAATTGATTTTATTTAAAGCTTCCATTTCTCTTATAGTCAGCTAATATTGAAAGAACTCAATATTGGGAGTTTGAGCAGTAATTTCAGCATATCTGGATGGTTCTATTGTACTTCCAGTGAAGCACATTCAAGGCACAATAAAGCGTGACTAAGGCGTCACTCCACAAACTTTGTAGCAGCATTTAATAAAGCATACTTAAATCATATAAATTATATTGCTAAATATTATCTCTTGGACACAAATCAAGTTAAGAAGGGAAAATATAACATCTATGAAGTTGCACACTGAACAGTTATATTAAAGAGTTAAGATTATAATATTTTAATTCAGAAGATATCCCACAGTAAAAAAAAGGTCTAAAAATTGCCAAATATTTTTAAGTTAAAGTGATGGTTCTCTGGATAAAAAGTATTTACTAGACAAAAATAATTGTATAAAAAGTATTATTTTCTAAACATGTTAAGCTTAAAAAATGATAAAATAAAAAATAAATATGTTAAGCTAAAGCATTTTAAAACTGAAATGAATTTGACTCAGTAGAGATATTTAAATGTGTTGTATACAACTTCAGTTTCATTTGAATTAAGTGCTACGAGTTTGAAATGTAAGACTGGCCAATTACTAAAAATGAACTCCCCTTTCTATTTCAATATTTAAAGTATAAAGGATTGCTGGCTTGGCATGTTTATTGGATTCACTTAGAGTATGTCTTATTATTCTTTGGATGCCCAATAAACTTTGATAGAAAAACAGACCACTCTACCATTGCACTTCAATCTTAAAAGAACTTTCATCTGCTCACTGCAGTCTAATAGAGCTATAAAAATTTTTTTCACCTGATATCTATCTATGAAATTCTAATATTTGGAAAATTATCATTAGTTGAGAATATCAGATAAGCATATTGGAAAAGATTAAATTTGTGTTTACTATGATTAATTAAATTCTGACTTAATACAATAATATTAACAAGTAATTTTTTTCTGTTAGGTTGGAGTGTTTCTATTCAATCAGAGATACTAAGTGCATATTTTCTCTTAAGCCTTTATAGGCATTTTAGAGTAATATTTAGAAGGGTTATTGTCAATTACTAATACTGCCAACAAAATTTATTTTGTTCAATTGTATATTATAGACACATTTTATATATGAACCTAGATAAAAAGTACACATTTTTATTGAATATTGATGTTCTTTACATTTTAGTTTGTAAGCCACTGGTCTACCTTTTCCATTTGATTTCATGGGCTTTAATGATTTCAAATAACATCTTTAATTTAAACATATATGTATACCTATATTAATGTTGTAGGTGATAGAAAATCATTGAAGGATTGTGAGATCTTTAAGAAGCAAAAATACATCCTCTTTGATTCTGGTATATGAGTGACAAATTTCAAAGATCAAATAACCTGATATACACTTTGCGTTATAGTATGGATTCAACTGAAATAGAAAATATATAAAAGTGTGAGTGTATTTATATAGGTGCAATTGCTGTGCAATATCTTTGACAGTATTAATGCAAAAACTAAGTGTTAAAATTTACCACTGACATGAATGGCACCAAACACGTAATCTATTCTACTAATTTATAATTATGTATTTTGACTGGATAAGATTTAACCTAAAATATCCAACCATATTTTAAATATATATTATCCTCTAGCTATGTTTTATTGCAGATAACTGGAGAAGTAGTTGATTTCTCTGAAACCTCACATGGAATGATGATGATAATTTCATTTGCTTTTATTAGGGCCCATCAGTTTTAAAGCATGCAGTTAATTGCATGCTTATTTCATAGTTGCAGTTTTAAACATCCAATTTCTGAAGTTCCACATGATTAATATGTTTAACTTCTGGAGTGCCTTTTATTCCTGTAATATTGGGTAGGATGGTTCTGGCTTCAAGTTATAACAACTTCACATCATGCCTTTAAAGTCTATTTTCAAAATATTTAGAGATCTTGAAAAATGCAATGGGAACATTTCAGAAAATACTATGCTGAGACAACTTTGAGAGAAGTGAGATTTTTTTTTAAGAGCATATTCAAATGACATATTACATAAGCAAGAGATCTCTGTCCTCTCTTCAGTGCTCTGGCTCTCAGACCCATCACCTCCAAAACTACCTTCACTCTTAGTGCCTTCACGTCATTGCACAGCCGTTTGGAAATCTATACAAATTCTCATCCTGTGAGCATGGTTGGTTGACTGTTCAGAATCCACTTCCCAATCCCTACTTTTACAGACACTGTTGGTGTTCAAGCAATCTGCTCTCTTTCACATAACTGGTTCTGAGCTCTTAAACCCATTACCATGGAGCAGTAAACTGGTGTCATTTGGGAAAAAGAGTATTTCACTTTTAACCAACAGTCTCAAAAAACTTGATTCTTGTCTTTGGAGCATGAATCTTCGTCTGTAAGTAGGCAGCAGGAAAACAAAACATATTAGAAGCCAGTCTGAGGAAAATAGTGAGGAACTTGATCAGCCAAATCTCCTGCTTAACCTACATCTGGACTTCTTTTTTCGAGAGCTACCATTCTTCCTGGTTGTTTGAGCCCACTTGAGTTTAGTAACATAAAAAGCACGGCAAAACAAGCGTAATAAATATATCTAGCGTTTACTATTTAGTATCAGTTAATTTATCTAGAACTTATTATTTGTCTTGTAATGCTTCACAGAAAAGATAAACAGTCTCACAGCTTGCATTATGATGTCTTTTATGTAAAATATTTCTCTCAATTCTACTTACTTTTAGGATCACTAGAGGTAAAATGTGTTACTTCTATAAATATCTTAGTCAGTTATATGAAAACAGTAAGGAAAACAATAGAATTAGTATAAATACCAATTTTCTTTTTGTAAAAAAAATTGAAAAATCCATTTTATCCACAATTCCCTATCTACATTCCAAATTCAGACTTCACTTGGGCTTCATGTCACAATTTGTGTATCATCCATATGATCATCTCTGGGTACAGCAAAAATTGGGTCAATATGGGTACAGCAAAAATTGGGTCAATAAATTTTGAAGATGACAGTGTCTTTTATTAATAACAAATTAGCACCTATGGACATTTTGCAAACATACGTAATACTATGTTCTGCATAATAAATTGCTATCCTCAAGACAACCTTATTTACAATTAATTCAGAATAAATATCAGTGGGTTACAAAGTGCTTTTCTAAGCACTGAAATTACATCATTGAAAAAATCACTTTTGCACGTTTCCTAAAGGTACAAAATATTAATGTAATTAATTTTGCACTCTATAAAATCAAGATGATAAAACATCAAAAGAATTCTAATGCACTGTGATAGAACACTACTTTCTAGTGAAAAGAACAAAGAGTCAAAAACAACTAGAAAAACTACTAACAAACATGTTAGGTAAAATATCATTATACTTTCTAAGGTAAGTGTTGTATTTATGATTAATTACCAAAGTTCTTCTCATTATTATTTCATAAGATAAAGCCTATGCCCATATAAATGAGTTACAGTAATTATACACCACAATTTAAACTATTTACTTATTCACATCTGCAACACTTTTCTCAAACTTTCAATAAATCAATACATCTTTAAGATTTTTTTCACACCTAGACTTGTCTTATGGAAATACCCACAGAATTATGGATAATTCAGTTAAACCAGGTACTGATTACAAGCAATAAAAAGATCTGTTTAGATTTAGCAAAATAAACATCATAAAGTTATTTCCATTGACATTTAATTTTGAAACACATAGCAAAATACAAACTGAGCAATATATCTAGCCAGTGCCAAAATCACATTTCCTTAAAGCACAACATACAGGTAATAGGACTCTAAATTATATATCGGCTTATTCATATGAAAATAGAATTACCCACTTTCCAAAATGCATTCTTTTAAGTTACTTTTAGTTCAATGGCAAATGTGTAAGTGGAATTAGAGCTGGATTGGGTATTTTAAGATTGCAAATAAGGGGCACCTGGGTGGCTCAGTGGGTTAAGCCTCTGCCTTTGGCTCAGGTCATGATCTCAGGGTCCTGGGATCCAGCCCCACATCAGGCTCCCTGCTCAGGGGGGAGCCTGCTTCCCCCTCTCTCTCTGCCTGTCTCTCTGCCTACTTGTGGTTTCTCTCTCTGTCAAATAAATAAATAAAATCTTTAAAAAAAAAGATTGCAAATAAAACTACATTTCATGGGAAATCCCCTAAACTATTTATTGTTTGTTCAATTGCAATATACCCTGCCTGAATTTTATCCATTAAACAGTTCATTATTAAACATTAAAATAATATTCTCTTAAAATTTTAATTCTCCTCTCTTTCCTGTTGGATGAAGATGGTATAAGTTGTAAGCGTGTTTTGAAATCATTCCAGGCCCAGAAAGAATAAGCTCATATACCTTTTATAAATAAATAAACATGCCACCGTTCGTGTTGTAATCATAGAATAAATTATTGTTTAGTAAAGATTATTGTGGAGAGCAAAATGGAGTCTCCTATGTCAAGCCGGGGCCTGTGTCAAGCAATGACACAAGAGGTAAGGTGCTGCCTGCCTCTAGGAGACATGGCGGGGACCAGTCTCAGCTGACCCCCCCCAGAACTGATAACGAGCAGAACCAGAGGAGGTCTGCAGGGGCCCAAACCTGATTTAATCCCTTTAAAAAGGGGAGGATTTGGGCAGCAAACTGTCAGATTCTTCAGACATGACCCCTCTGTATCTGACCACTCAAAAAGACAGCTGCCAGCAAATGCTCTGCCGCATTGATCTCGGAAGAGAACTGAGATCTCAGTTGAACCGAGGGAGCAGTAAGTGCCGAGAGCTGACCCAACCAGTCCGAGGCCCTATCGCAACCACACACCCACAGACTTTTTTGTTTGGTTCGGTAACTTCCAGCACCCTTCTGTTACCTTTGTTGTGTGGCTTGTCCTCTATCCTGCTTTGTGTGCTGTGTAAAAAAGCCAAATTTAATCACAAGGGCAAATGTCATTGGCTTTGGAATCCTGAACCTGATTTATAATTGTGATTTAACTTAGCTTTATGATTGAATAAAGCTGGCATTGTGGAAAGATAACTAGTGTGTGCACCTTCCTAATGTGCTATGACGATGACATAGAGTGATTTTTGAAGCATGTTGCTTCCATGTGTTCCGCCCCCCCTTTGGTGGAAATAAAAACTCTCATTAGTATAAGAATGTTATAATATTTTTTTAAAAGTATCAGAGAATACTCTTATAATATGTATATATGCTAAGATATGCATAAGCTGCCCAGTTGTGAAAATTCTTCAATGATTTCTTGCGAACTTTGCAACCAAAAATATAACATATTCACAACATAATGCTTTTTCTAATATGTGTTTTATGATGGGCTTCTTCTAATAAAACTGAGGAATAATTTCCATAATTGTGTTTGTATGACCGTGAGTAAACTCAACTTCTCTGGGTGCGTGCCTTGCTTTTTTGGTTAATCCAAGGTAAATGTAAAATGCCAACACCCAATAAATGCTAAAAATGTTAATAACTGTGCATTGTCAAACTAAGTAAATTTGAATGCAATGCAATCGGTGAAACTGCACAAAGCAATTAGAAAATACTTAGTATCTTCTATGTTATATCTAGACATTTTAAATTTTAAGATAAATTTCAGTTCTTCTTTGTTTTAGCATATGCCCTTCCATGTAGGGGACAATGAATAAATAAGATTACACTTTTCTAATATCAACATGGCTCTTGGCAAATCATTCCTTCACTTAGTATCACTTTCTGTCTATGAACTGCATTTAATTAGCAAGGGTAACTATTGTATTTGACTTGCTTTTTATTACTACATTAGATTATTTAATGTTGCTGATTGTAAGTCATCATTTTCCTAGATGATAAACTCCCTCGATGACAACTGTGTGTTCCCTATATTACCTCAGATGGAAAAAAGTATGAGACACATCAGTTACTTCACTGAATGAACCTCTCTAAAGATATCAAAACTCTGACTCAAGGGGTGGAAATTAATATTTGACATGGTTAATTGGGTAATTAATTACTGATCCCCATGAACAAAATGAATAATGAGAGTTAATTCACGTGTTATATTTGGTAAGACAAACTTTTTAACAATCATCAGGTGAAATTCCTCTAAATTCCCTTTTCTGGTGAAAAAAGACATGGTAAACTTGACTGAATTTTGACAAGGTGTTATTTACAGAGACAAGAGAATTCTAACTGAAGAGTGTTTTGAAAGTGTACCAGAATGCCCCTGGCCTGACAGACAGAAATGCTTATGGTGCTTCATAAAAAGAAATTTTAAAGGAAATAATCTATACGTTTGAGAAAGACTCTTTTCTCTTCATTATTTATTTATTGCTTGATTATTCCTTGACTATCATGAGCCTACATTCAAATCCTTAGAAAGGAAAATACATTCAGGCATCAACAGTGTGAAAGTATCACTGACAAACTAAATTCTGAAAATACAAGGCAAGAAACTCTGTGTTGTTGCTCTCTATTGTAACTGATCTCGTCTATTTCTTCCATCTCTTTGTTCCGTCACTTATTTCCTCAAAGTTATTTATTCTTCATAAATTTATGAATAGAATTATTAAAACACATCTACATGTGTAACATGTCAGATGAAAAAAAATCAGGGAATGGCTTATCATTATTAAAAATTAAAATTATATAAGATACCTAGGCCACAAGTGCTTATATGTCTTAAATCTATGTATATCTAAGGCTGTCCCCAAATTTCTGTTAAAGTTGTCTTATGAATATAAAAACTGAGTTTTATATACATTATAAAAATATATATAATATTATGTATTTTTCTATTTGTAGAAAAATGTTAGATACTATATAAGGATCTTACCCCAAAATATAAAAGTGTCCTTAAATTATCTAAATTAACTAAAATAAGCTCTCCAATTTTAGCATCTATTACCACCTCTTCAGGTCAGCTTTAAAGAAATATTGTTTTTAGAAGATTTTTTTAATATCTGTTAAAATCAACATGATCTAGATATCATATTAAATTTCCATATTTTAGGTTAGAAAGATACAGGAAGCATGGTAGAAATGTCACAATTAATTTATACCAAATCCTGCACCATATTGATGAAGGAGCAAAAAGCAAGCTGAGGGCAAAGAACATCCTAACACCCTACTATGCCCCCTTGTGAGGGTGGATATATATGATATTCCTCAGGTATTCCTGGGGGCTATCTACCTATTGAAAAATATTTTACTGAATAGACTAGAGATATTTGCACAACTATAAAAAGAAAACAGTCATTAACAACAGCATATTTTCAGTCTACTAATGGAGCTGCAACGATGTTTGGTCATCTACCATTATGTCATATACAGTCATAGCACACTTTATGTTACACGTTAGTTAACTTACAAGTAAGGTTAAACTGACATTCCTGGGTTTATTTTTCATGCAAACACTAAAACCTTAGCAAAGCAGATCTGGCAGAAGAGGTAGCATGTTAGAGTCAGTGTCTATTCAAAGAAGACACTAAGGAAAAAATTTCATAAAAATTTGAGAAACCTATAGCAGACATTGATTAGAAATATAAGGAAATACACAGGTTATTAAAAATTTCCATTGTTTTAAAAGTTACTTTAAAATTGAATTTATTAGAAACTGGTTATGAAGCAATAGGCTTAATAAAGTACTATATTGGAGAGAGCTTCTTTTACCCAACTTCATATCTCTGTGTTGATGGAAATTCCCTAGAGAATCACTTCTGGTTTTATGCCCCCATGATCTTTTCTGGTCATTAATTTGGGGAGAAGAGAATTAAGATATGCGAATTAGTATCCTCTTCTCATCTCTTTGGAGATAGGTTACCCAGAGATAATGTGTTCTAGTGAGCTCTTCGTCATGCATTACTTTCAGGTAAAAAAAAAATACTTGGCCCTAAAGTAAATCATATTCTCCAGTTATTAGTTTTATCAGTGAAAATAACTGTGTTTTTCTTTGTTAGTTTGACTCCTCGTCCCTGTCTTAGGTGTGTTAAGTGCTGTCATTCAGCCCTTTAAAAATCCAACACACCTCAATACTAGCTGATTTCATTCCCTCACATCCAAATTATGGACACATAACTGGGTAAATGACCATTTAAGTAATTTTTGGTATGTCTATGATAGGTTAACTTATACTTATTAAAACTATATTTTAAAGGTTTTAAAATTTAAGTGGAAAAAGTTACTATGTTTATAGTTAACCATTAATTGAATTGATCATCTTGCCTCTAACATATTGAAATTTGGCATAAAACAAAGTAAATGTGTATGTTGAGTCAACAGAAAGAAGAAGAAAACCCAGATGGCAGAAGTTCTGAAAACTAGTGTGATGAATAAGACCTGAACCCATATGGCTCATGGCAAGATATGACAGTTACAGTCAAAGCACCTGGATAATTTCAAGGAGATGAAATCTCAAATCGTCGTTGATGTGGGTGCGACTCCTGAACTACCTGCATTCAGCTTTAAGGAACGTCCAACAAAGACACAGGGAAAGCAGCAAAGAAGGTAAATGGGCCTGTATTCCACTTTAGGCTTCCTCCTGGTTCAAGGCTTTTGACCTTTTTATGCAGTTTAGGTGGGCATTCTCAGACATCTTTCCATAAACATCATCCTTTCCGCGCAGGATCTTAGCTACACTACTTAAATCTGTGGCCTCCAACTCCATAAGACACGTCCTATTTCCTTTCCCTGATTTACTTTTTCCATTTATTTTTTGTTATGGTCAAACATATTCCATTTTTTATTGTGCATGCCATTTATTTTCTGTTTCCTACACTGGAAAAACAACAACAAAGGAGACAAACAACAAACACAACAAGACAATTTCACGAAAGGCAAGAATTTTTGCCAATTTGGCAGACTGTACATAGAGTAGTTGCTGACACAGAGGAAGTGCTCACTGGACATTTGATGTTATTGTCAATTTTATTATGAAAAACAATCATTTAAACCACAGAGAAAAAAGGTGAGGTAATATATAAAGTAAACTGTATAAAATATACCTTAAGTGTCTCTTTGAAAAGAGAATAGAAAGAAAAAGCCTCTCAGAGTTTATTTCTATAATAACAATGTGCATAAAGATAAAATTGAAACAAAATAATAATTAAAATAAAGAACATAACAATAATGACTTTTTTAAAATTCTAATCCTTGCAACTTTTATTGCTCTTCTTTATATTATTGCACTGGCTAGGATCTCCAGTACATTTGTGACATAATTGGTAGTGGGGGGCATTCTTATCTTATTCATGATATTAGGGATTTTTAGAATTACACAAGAAAAATGTTATTTATGGTATTTATGATGGTTGCTTATTTTTAACAGATTATAAAAATTGTGCCTTGCTTTGCTGAGAGTTTTGGATTTGGAGTTTTTTTAAAATTCTCATTAAAAGGTGTTTGATTTTTACAAAATTTATCAATATTATCATTATATTCTTCCCTATCCTGTCACTGTTATAAATTGCATAGATTAATTTTACATGTTTTATCATCCAAGCATTTCTGAACTAAATTTCCCATAGTCATGATGTGGTATCATTTTTATGTATCTTTGATTCTACATACTATTATTTTTATATTTACGTTCAATAGAATGATATGTAGTTATTTTTTTTGTGATATTTTTGTTAAATTTAGAAAACGGATATCAGAAAACTAATCATAAAGTGTTTCCTTTTTCTATTTTGTTTTTGTAACATTGGATAATTATTTCCTTAATCATTCAGAAGAATTTATAAAAGAAACTCTCTAGGTATAAAATTTTCACTATAAGCATGTTTTGAATTAAAGATTCCCTTTCCTTAATAGATACAGAATTTTCCAGATAATTTATTTTCCATCTAACGGTAAATTGTATTTCTCTAGCAGTTCCTCCATTTCACTTAAATTCTACAATTTATCTGCACAAAAGTTTTCATAAAATTTTTCAAAAGTTTCTTTTTATTTCTAATATCTGTAAGATCTGTTGTGCTGTCTTAAATTTCAAAGTTTATATCTAATGTTTTAATAGGTAAATTATCAAATACATGATCCTATTTTTATGTTGTCTGTTGACTCTAAATTGGTATGTACTCAGAAATATGCTCTGCAGAAATCCTACATGATTAAGATTGTAGGTTGTTCTTTGAGAGTTTTTTGTAGTGTACTCCCCTGCAGTGGGCATCCAAAAGATTTCACTGCCTAAAACCATTTCAACTGCTGTTAGGATGTGACTATGGATTTTCAGATCTCATGTTTCCTGTCAGTTTGATCCTTACATCAATTTAGGAACCCTAGTTGCAATTTTCAATAGAAACTATTTTGTCTCAAGTAAACCTCAGGTTATTTGAATTAAATATCCTCGTGTTTTTTCTGTGCTGGTAGGAATTCTTTTGCTTCTTATTTTTCTAACTTTGCATAACTTCACAAGTTCTATCTTTATATTTTCGGTTTCCAGATTGATGTTTTCAATTCATACAAACACAAGATCTCATCTGATGTATCTTCATGGATATGCAAACTAACTTCCCAATTACCAAAAGAAGTAAAATACAGAACCATGCCATTAACTTCAGCATCAGCTCATAGGCCTACCATTCCATTCATTTCTTTACGTATTTACAGATCCAGGGAATTTCCCTTACATTTGAGTTTACGTATTAGAATTAATTAAACATTTTAAAATGTTTAATTTTAAACATTTTATTCATAATTTTATCCATAAAATTAAACATTTTATCCATAATTATTTGTACTTTAAAAAGAGAGGTTCTTTTTATATGATTTAGTCTTTCATGATTTGAGAATGTTAATCATTAAGATATTTAAAGAAAGGCAAACTATATAATAATATCACAATTTTAGCTAGTGATAAGTGGTTGATCATAGGATGAGTAATAGAATGGCTAATATCTGTTCCTCATTTAAAAAATTGAATGCTTTATTTATACAATGATTATTAAAACCTTTTGGCCTTATAAAATAAATATTAACTATATTTTAAACATAATGACACTCTTTTATTTAAAAATAATGCACTTTTTTTCAGATACTGGTAGAATAGTTTTTATATCCTTTCAGTCACCCAACATAATAGATTTTATATAAAATACAAATAGACGTTTTGGAAATAATAAGTAAGAAGATTATTTTTACTAAATGATAAAGAGAAATAACAGCACACTCTTGAGTATATTTCATCTGTTGTTGCTTTATTTTATAGATTAAGTCTGAATAAAAAAGTAAAGACTATGTAACTTTGGGTGCCATTCATTAAGACCTCATTCAAGGAAGCTTGTTGTATTTCAGGGACTTGAAAAGTAAGGAAATAAGACATGTACTTAGTTTCTTCTTTAATAATGAAGTTTTACCAGTATGTTTTGCTGATAAATAATTTTTATTTTACTTATTTACAAAGATAACACATATTTTGAGTTAGAAATTAAGTTATGGGAAAAATACCATTTCTCAGATTTATTTCAGACACTTTAAGAACAATAGATCACAATAACTGGATATTTCACAGACTCATTTAATATTTTAGTAAAAGAATATATTTTAGTACAATCCCTTTTAAATATGTAAAGAAATGAAGATTGAGTTTTTGCCCATGAATTTATACCTTGTCATTGGGTTAATCACATTTTTTGAAATAAATACTTTTTCTGAATCTAAAGACTATTAAAACATGCAAATTCCCGGGACGCCTGGGTGGCTCAGTTGGTTAAGCAGCTGCCTGCCTTCCGCTCAGGTCATGATCCCAGCGTCCTGGGATCCAGTCCCACATCAGGCTCCTTGCTCAGCAGGGAGCCTGCTTCTCCCTCTGCCTCTGCCTGCCACTCTGTCTGCCTGTGCTCGCTCACTCTCTCTCCCTCTCTCTGACAAATAAATAAATTAAAAAAAAAAACAAAAACAAAAAAAACCATGCAAATTCCCAATTTCTGCTAAATGAATATTGAATATAACATCACTCATTTTGACGTTATTTCAGTCTTTCTAAATTCAGGTACCCTTTAGTTCTTTAAATATTATACGAAAAGAGTATTTTTAGAATGAAGAACTTCAAGACATTTAGCAAGTTTATTGTTAAAACTGAAATAGAAACCACTTAAATTTTACAAAAGTTATTGCACGAACGAAGACCAGTCACTTGGTAAAGCATCCATCCTGTGTGCTAGCTAGTCTCAGTTTGTAAAATCACTTGTCTCTACTTTTGAAACTTATTTTTTCTCCTTTGAAACAGGTTCTACTACATCAAAAGTGCAAGTTCTGGGAGTCTTTGGGTATGAAACTTGAGTCAATAAAATTGGTAATTTTCATCCATGCAATCTTTGAACAATAAGGGAAGAGAAATATTTCATTTTATTTTCAGTTCCACCTGTATAAACCATCCAATTGCCCTGCTCTGCTTTTCCCAATGGTGATATCTTATAGTGTTATCAAACTCTGCAAGGATTGAAACTTCAATAGACTCACAAAACTGAAGGAATACATACCATCAGGTCAGCAACAGACTTTTTTTTTATTACTTTTTATTTCTAACTCCACAGATTCAGGCTGATGTCTGTCATATGAGAACTCTTAAGGACTGCTGAGGTGAAATTTTGGAACAAAATGCCTGCATGATTTCATGTTATTATTATTATTTTTTTTTAATATATAAAGGGATACTGGACTTCAGAATGTGCTTGGTCAACATATATTAATTAAATATCCAATTTACACAATGAATAGACATTAAATGAATTAATAATTTTAAACGTTAACAGACATGTTAACAAATTACATAAATGAAGTATTTATTTTTTCATAAGTCACTATCAATAATCTTTAATTATGTATATTTATACATACTTATGTTTGACATGGCTTTACATGATTTGTTGTTTTCAAGTTTAACAATTCTAAATATGTATTATGTCATAAGTATAAAAAATAAATTACTTTTTTTAAAGATTTTATTTCTTTATCTGATAGAGAGAGACAGCAAGAGCAGGAACACAAGCAGGGCTAGTGGGAGTGGGAAAGCAGGATTCCCGCCGGCCAGGGAGCCCGATGCAGGGCTCGATCCCAGGACCCTGGGATCATAACCTGAGCACAAGGCAGATATTTAGCCATCTGAGCCACCCAGACACCCCAAGAAATAATTTTTTTTTTCCTGTATTCTCTCTTCTCCAACTAGGTTTAAGTGGGACTCATTAAAACTGATATGCTTTAAGCCACTGTCTCACTGGTGGCCACTAAGTTGAGTTATGTGAAGGCAAAACCTATTTTTTTTAAATTTTTTAGTATCTTTAGAGGGACCAATTATGGGCCTGATACAGAAAGGTTTCTAATTGATTTTTCCTTCACTACCACATTTCCAGGATATACACAGTACTTAATATGAGCTGTTATAGTGTATGGTTACACATAATCTATCAGGTCAAAATTTGTCCCCTATTCTAGAAATTATATCATAATTATATGGGATAATATTAGCTAATAACAAGTTTACCTCTTTCTTATTGTACCACGAAGAAGAGAATTATTTTAAAAATATAAAGAGTATGATTATATTAACCAGATTTACATTTATCTAAGATGGCTTCTAAATATATAGTAGAGAGGGGGAGACAAGATGGCGGGGAACTAGGAGGAGGCTCTGGTTCAACCTGTCCCCTAAAGTGAGCTGATTATCTACCAAGGAACTCCGATCACTCATGAAATCAGCCTGAGATGAAAATTCTACTCGTCAGGATCTCTACAGGGGCAGAAGACGCCAGTGGGACGTCAGGATCTCTACGGGGGCAGAAGACGCCAGTGGGCAGGTAAAGCAGAGCGGGAACACCGGACTGGGATCGGAAGATAAACAAAAGGGGGAAGGAGCCACCAGAGGAGACGCATTGGGAAGTAATACCCCAATACGAGAGTGCCCTACGACTGGGGACCAGCATTAACTTGAAGACTGATAAAAAGCACTCAAAAAGAGAAAAGATCGCAGGGTGAAATTGTGGGAATTGGAACTGTTAGGGACAGGGGCTTAAGTCCCCCACGGAGGGCAGACACCCCTGGCGCTGAGCCAGAGAGAGTGCAGTGGAGAAACCAGGTCCTGGTCGCTGAGCTGCGAGGAGACCTCCTAAGGGACCTGGGCCTGTGGCAGGGGATGGGACCCTCCCGGAGCAGAAACAGACTTTTGCAGTCCCCACCTGTGTGCCGGGCTGCGCTAGCAGAGCCTGAGACGCACTCCACCCCCTCCCCTGAGAGAGCGGGGAAAAGCGGGGGCTCTAGGACCCAGAAAGTCTGATCACTCCCAGCTCAGGCCAGCGGGAAAATCTCTGTGTGCCTTCCCTGCTTGGAACCTCTCTGGGGGTCTGGAGCTGCCCAGACAGATGCCGCTTGTGGTTTTGAGTACAAGCAGGACACACAGGTGTCCCCAGAGATCGCGGCTGGGAACCTGCTCTGCAGCACCAAGAGGGGAACGGACTGGGGCTTCTCTCTGGGAGGGAGGTCTGGGTGCAGTTTGCTTTCCTCTAAACCTCCAAGAACCATCTGGAGCTGCCAAGGGGGGAGAGAAAACAAAGGAACCGACATAAAAACCTCCAGAGAACAAAAGCCTAAAGGCACGGTTTCTTCAGAGCCCACCCCCTGGAGGGGGGCGGGAGGACTTAATGCAGGAAACACCGCCTGAAAACCCACGCAGCAGGCCCCTCCCCCAGAAAGCCAACCCACGGAGAAGACAACAATCACTACTACTTCATAGATACGTTTAATTCTTAATTCGTTCCCACTATTCTGGTTCATTTTTAAAATTTTTTTAATCTTTTTTATTTTGTTATATAGATTTTTTTAGCCTATTTACCATCACAGTGAGATGTCCAGTACATCAAATTCCATAATAACCTTCTAACCTGAACTTTTTGTTACATATACCCATGTTTTTCTTTTGTTTTTCTATTATATATATATATATATATATATATATATATATATATATATAAAATTTCACTTTAGTTTAGATCATTCTTTTCTTTACTTTTATTTGCTAATATTCATATGGAGTTAAAATTCAAGGTAATCCCCTTTCCCCAATCAATGCTACCCCTATAGGTAAACCAATTTTTAATCCCCTGATATCTTAGGAAAGTTGTATCCCTTAAAAAAGATATCAAGATACATCCAGGAAGAAGCAAAATAACCTTCCTCGCCCACACTGAGAATTTACAACCACTCTCCCATCTTTTTCTCCTACCAGTAT